>JARBJD010000380.1:0-67208 GCA_033064195.1 Blattamonas nauphoetae
CTCGCCTCCCTCGCCCTCAGTCCACCTCCACTCGTCTGCCTTGTCCTCCACTCGCCTCCCTCGCCCTCCAGTCACACCTCCACTCGTCTGCCTTGTCCTCCACTCGCCTCCCTCGCCCTCCAGTCCACTCCACTCGTCTCCTTGTCCTCCACTCGCCTCCACTCTTCCAGTCACCTCCACTCGTCTGCCTTGTCCTCCCACTCCTCCCACGCCCTCCAGTCCACCTCCACTCGTCTGCCTTGTCCTCCACTCCGCCTCCCTCGCCTCAGTCCTCCACTCTCGTCTGCCTTGTCCTCCACTCCCGCCTCCCTCGCCTCCAGTCACCTCCACTCGTCTGCCTTGTCTCCACTCGCCTCCCTCGCCCTCCAGTCACCTCCACTCGTCTGCCTTGTCCTCCACTCGCCTCCTTGTCCTCCTCGCCTCCCTCGCCCTCCAGTCACCTCTGCCTTGTCCTCCACTCGCCTCCCTCGCCCTCCAGTCACCTCCACTCGTCTGCCTTGTCCTCCACTCGCCTCCCTCGCCCTCCAGTCACCTCCACTCGTCTGCCTTGTCCTCCACTCGCCTCCCTCGCCCTCCAGTCACTCCACTCGTCTGCCTTGTCCTCCACTCGCCTCCCTCGCCCTCCAGTCACCTCCACTCGTCTGCCTTGTTTTCCACTCGCCTCCCTCGCCCTCCAGTCACCTCCACTCGTCTGCCTTGTTTTCCACTCGCCTCCCTCGCCCTCCAGTCACCTCCACTCGTCTGCCTTGTCCTCCACTCGCCTCCCTCGCCCTCCAGTCACCTCCACTCGTCTGCCTTGTCCTCCACTCGCCTCCCTTGTCCTCCACTCGCCTCCCTCGCCCTCCAGTCACCTCCACTCGTCTGCCTTGTCCTCCACTCGCCTCCCTCGCCCTCCAGTCACCTCCACTCGTCTGTCTTGTCCTCCACTCGCCTCCCTTGTCCTCCACTCGCCTCCCTCGCCCTCCAGTCACCTCCACTCGTCTGTCTTGTCCTCCACTCGCCTCCCTTGTCCTCCACTCGCCTCCCTCGCCCTCCAGTCACCTCCACTCGTCTGCCTTGTCCTCCACTCGCCTCCCTCGCCCTCCAGTCACCTCCACTCGTCTGCCTTGTCCTCCACTCGCCTCCCTTGTCCTCCACTCGCCTCCCTCGCCCTCCAGTCACCTCCACTCGTCTGCCTTGTCCTCCACTCGCCTCCCTCGCCCTCCAGTCACCTCCACTCGTCTGCCTTGTCCTCCACTCGCCTCCCTTGTCCTCCACTCGCCTCCCTCGCCCTCCAGTCACCTCCACTCGTCTGCCTTGTCCTCCACTCGTCTGCCTTGTCCTCCACTCGCCTCCCTCGCCCTCCAGTCACCTCCACTCGTCTGCCTTGTCCTCCACTCGCCCTCGCCCTCCAGTCACCTCCACTCGCCTCCCTTGTCCTCCACTCGCCTCCCTTGTCCTCCAGTCACCTCCCCGTCCTACCAATGTCCTCTCGTCATCACTCATTCTTCACTCATCCTCCTCATCCCTCAACTCCCCAAACATCCTTCCCAACCCCCACATTACTCTTCTCATTCATCCTCCACTACATCAATTTCATCTCTCTCAATCACCAGCCTTCTTATTTGACTCTTTATCCTATCCTTCTGGTCACCTCTCAACATCAATATTTTCTCTCAAAAAAACATAACTAGTGCAGTGAGGACGATAGTTGAGGCAACATCGCCCACCACAATAAGATCATCCCGTCAATTGTTTTTATCTCCATCTGACTAGACTTCTGGTGGGATGATTTTGAAAAAAAAAACACTCATGATCAGCTATTTGAGGTGTGAAAGAGTTATTTAAGAGAGATTGGAAAAGTTGACAAAAAGAATGGCGACGGTTGGTTTCGATGTGTGCTCGAACTTTTCTATGATGTCAAAAATATTGACCCATCTCACATTATGTCCGACGAGTGGCGCGCTTATGCCACTCTTCACGAACATGGATATGAACATTCAACGGTCAACCATTCGGAAAATTTCGTCAATCCGCAAGACGGAACATGTACAAACACAGTTGAATGTCTCTGGTCGCATATGAGGAGATTTTTTCCAAGGAATGGGGTTCAAAGACGCTTTCTCGGAGCTTTTTTATCAACTTGGCTCGTCCAGAGGAATTTAGGACTCACCTTCGAGCAAGTTCTGCATGAAGTGGTTTTCACTAAGCCTTTCACTCCAACATCCACAGAACAAGAAGATTCTCTAGAGGATCCTCATGATCAGGATAAAGGGCCAGATCTAGATGAATTTGTACCAATCAACGATGACAGCGAAGATTCATCATCTACCGGTGTATTGAATGAATCTGAGGTTGATGAGCTTGACAGTTTTTCGGATCTCTAATCATTCACCCCATTTCCGAAGAAAGTCATCAGATTATGTTTCGAAAAAGAGTAAAAGAAAGACTGTCTAATGGATAGAAAGTGAGGAAATTCTGTCCCGTCAAGTATCATGTTGCCCTGAATTCAGATTTAGTTGTTGAGTACACATAAGAAAGGTGAATTTATAGATTTCAAGCCTGATCGCGCATGAAATGGCCTTTCTAAGATCAGCACATTTTTGCACACTTTTTATTGCAAAACAAGTTCAAAGACAGGGAAAGGATGGAAAACAACAAAAAAAGAGGTCTCTATGTGAAACAATGGACAAAATACATCCCTTAAAGAGAAAAATTGAAAAAACGTGAGATTTCAGAGTTGATCGTGACAACTTCTATGTTTTTATGAAATTGAAAAAAGTTCAGAAATGATGTATTTAGGGATGATAAACGAAGAAAGATAATTTTTTAGGAGAATTACTGCGTCAGTACGATTTTGTGACGCGAGGATTATTTCATTGAGAACTGCACAGGTCACGAATGACATCATTAGGATAGACTTGTGTGAAGCGTCTGATTTGATGAAGAAGAAAAAGTGCATTGCTTTCCATCTCTTCATCAAACGGATAGTCGTTCTCGATCAGTGTTACCAAAGATTGAAAGATGTCTGAAATATCTGAGATAAAGTCGAATTCTATTGGATCCCAATCCAGGAACGCTGATGAATCTGAACTATATATAATTTAGAGAATGGTGTACCAGACTGGGGTTGTTCAAATGAAGTGGAAGACAGAACGGTTGATTCCAACATTCGTTTCAATTGTCTGTACGAATAGTCGATTATAGGTTGGTGAATGAAAACTGATTGGATATGAAATGGATTACAAGTTTGTGGACAGTCTTGACACAAACTCTGTCAGAAATGTGTGCACCCATAAACAATGTTCAATCTCATCAATCAAGAGAGTTCCGAACATGAACGAGCTGTATTGAGGTCAATCCTGCATCCTCCTGTCTCAGAAGGTGATCCAAACCTCATTGAACAATTTCATGCTCTCCTTGCCTCAAGTTCCGATAATATCCATAGATCTCGAGGACGAACTATGTCTCGGCTTATTGTGCAGTTTTTCTCGCGTTTGCTTCGAACTTGTTCTCGATCTAACCTCTTTAGGGTATCAATACCATGTCACTCGTGAAGAACGAATCCAAATGCTATCCGGACTTGGGCCATCTCTCCTCTCCTTTGTATTCTCTGATAACTCGTTTCATGTCTCTCTATTGCTTCAATCTTCAGGCGTCCAGCTTTTCCCGCAGTCCTCACCTTGTTCAGTCTATAAAGATGAAGATCTTCAAGTCCTTGTTCATACCTCTGGGCAATGTTCTCAAGCAATTGCTTCCGTGTTTGAAGATCCTATAAACACAGATACATTATCGTACCTCGACAGATTGTGCATGTTGTCACCCATTGTTCAAAATAGCGAACTGACAGATTCTTTGAACTCACTGATCGATTTATACTTTGATGTTTTCATTTCTGGTGAAGAAGGTGATAACGGACCAATCTTCGAAGGCACGACAATCCTCGGGCATATTCTAACCCGTGAGTTTCTCGCATGCACAATCCTTGGCTTATCGCCTCAAGTTCAGGAGCATCTCATTTCTCGTGTCAAGCAAAGTGAGCAAATGCATCTGCTTTCGAACACTGAGAGTCCAAATCACAGAGACGATCAATCATTTCTCACCGGATTCATCTCGGTTTCAGAGCTTCACACTGTGTGCGTTGATTTCATTCATGTTTCTTTTTCAGGATCCAATTGCACGAATTGAGGCAATCATGAAGCATGCAATGACCATTGACAATAAATTGATCCTCCAGTCTGTCCACCAATCTGTGATGAAATTTCTGAATGGTTTGAATGGAATCATAAGTAATTTTCAAGTATTTTGGTTATTTCAGTTCATCCAGACACACTCCCGCAATTTTTGGCCAACAAAACAATCATCAACTTTGACAAGCTTGTGTCGGATAATGATTCAGTCTCCATACCAATGAGTGATCTCCTCCTTTCTTCGTCATCTCCCATTGCATCCGAACTGCTGACAACTCAATTTAAGATCATTCAAGGGAAAGGATTCCTTCTCTCTAATTATCAATTTGATTCTCACACGAAAGATGTGCTCTTTCGAATTGTGGAAGAAAAACCTGATCTTCTCCCATTCATCGTCGACAACCCTCTATCTCTCCTCGAGCCTATGCACAGTCTGCTCCAATCAACTGTTCGAGTCCATCAACCTCTCGGGACAACTCCAAGATGTCTGAGCTTTGGAACGGACACAAACAGATGGACAACGCTTGTGAGACTTCTATCAACAACAATACAGGGGCAGGCCAATTCGGAAGACATGGACTCTTTCTTCAACCATTTTCTGGATGTGCTTGTCATGTGCGCGGCGAGTACAGATGACAGTTTGTCGGAAACAGCAATTTCAGCACTTTCGGCCAACAGTGGACTCAGTTTGGAACAAACAAAAGCGATTCTCTTCGACACACCGACAACATTCCCTCTCCTCCAAGATTGGCCATTCCAAGAGCCAGATCCAACCAAAACAGTGAGAGAAGTGAAAGGACACTCCGTTTGCATTGATGTCGCAGATTCCCTCCTCAGAAGAATCGAATCCGACTTGTCTGAAACACACAATTCCACCCAGCCAGAGGACGTTAATCCGTCGATCCTTGTCCTCGACAGTTTGGTGACCGTCTTCAACATTGTGGACTCTTCTGTCTCACCACGCTTCTCGTTCTTCTCCCCAGACCTGTGCCCAACTGAGCCACGGGCATCAATGTGGACAGACTCCAACTGCATTGAGCCTCTTCGTCACTTCACGTCTCGTATCGTGAACAACTCTGTGCTCAAGCTGCCCATGAAAAGCTCCGAACAAGTCGAGATGAAGATGTTGCCATTTGTCACCACTCTGCTACATCTCTTCCCATTCCAAGACGAAGACCAGAAGACGACAATCTTCACCGCCGTCAAGTCCCTCATCAGCATGGACAAGCCTCTCTTCGAAAGCAAACCACAACTTATTCGCAGATTGTTGCTGGATCTTGGGCTGGCAGAGTCATATCGCACTCCCATCTCTCTCATCACATGTGTCGGAAGTGTGGTTGGTATCCCGTCACGTTTACTGCTCGGATCTAACCTGCCACAACGAAGAACAACTAGCGATGAACTCGCTGTGGAGCTCCAGGTGGAGTTTGACAGTTGTAGTGATGATGAAGATCATTGGCTGGCGTTCACCAAGTTGTGTGCTGTGAATGACCTCACTTCGGCACAGACCAACACCATGTTGATGAAAGCGAAGAATGACCTCCAAACTCTTCTTGTCCTGTCAGCTCCATCAATCCGACGAAATCGTGATCCTGTTTACCCCACACTGAACAGCGCAAACTATGCTCTCCTCCTTAAACTGGCCGAACGGAGTGATAATCTGGAATTGGTGTCTGCTGCGTGGAAGTGGATCGCTGGTGAAACAAGAATGCCACAAAAATCGGTGCTGATAGGAAGTGTGGTGGGAGTGATGGAACCAAACAGGAAGATGACCGCTCTAATTCTGAGAAAATTGGAGGAGATGTGCGCTCGACAGAGGGAGGGATTGAAGGATGGTCAAGTCGCCAAACGGAACAACTTAGCAACGTCTCTTCTACACTCGTGTCTGTCGATCCTTCACGATCAGATGAGCTGGACACCACTTGATCCATCTCCATTCATCCCTGTTCTTTCGTCTCTCGCTCTCACATCGGATGTCGACCTCCTCACATCTCTATACCCTGTCTTCGAAGAAATCAGACTCAAAACTGAGAATTCTCCAACGCCCTTCTCCATCTCAACCTTCACCGTGTCCTTCACTCCTGACGCAAGCACTCCAACACGACAAACCTCACTTCTCTCGGTCTTTGCTTCCTCTATCCTTTCCTACTCTCTCAACAAAACAACGTCCAGGAACAAAGGATTTTTGATGGGATCTTGGACAATCGATGGTCTTAAGGACTTCGAAGAGATATTTCAAAAGAAAAGCGCAGATGGCTGGACACAGTTCATCAACTGTGTGATTGATATTGCATGTGATTTGATCAAAGATTTTTCAACACGCAGCTGCTCAAATCTCCCCACACGCCCTCTCCTTCTCTACTCGTCGTTCACAGGAAACACGGAAACACCCTTCCCTACCCTCATCTGGAAATCCATCACCTCTCTTTTGAAGCCATCATTGGGCATCGTCCCATTTGACACTCTTCTTCAGTTAACTCACTCGCTCACTTGCTTGGCATCAGTGACTCTCAGAGCGATGCCAGACTGGGAAGAACAACGGCATCAAACATTTCTTTCTTCCCGGATCGGTCCTTTCGCAGGCATCCACAATTCACTTTGTTTCTCTTCCATCGCTGACATCAACACCCATCCTTCTCTCCTCTCTCTCCTCCGTGCTTTGACAATTCTCTGCACTCGCCACGAACGCATCCTTTCTGATAGTCTTGATGACATTCTTCCGAAACAGCATCACAATGAGCCTCGTGACACGCTCCTCCATCAACGACAAACTGTATCTCATTCGAGGCTGACATTGTTACCGATTGTTCTTTTGTATTTAGAGGAGGGAGTTGAGGATCAATGTGAAAAGGGGATGTCGATGTCGTTTTGGAAGTTTTGTTGTGCAATGGGAACGAATACACCAACCAACGTGCCATTCACGCGACAAAACAATCGACTCAATCCTCCCATTCCCGGGTTCAGAGGCCTCAATCTGCGGCATCAGAACCATCACGTTCCACCACGTCTCACAGCCATGTTTGGAGGAAGGGGCCGAGATGAGGGAGGTGGAAGAAACGGAGAGACTATTCTTGGTCGACATGGAGTTGGGATCCAGTCTGGGCCAGGACAACCGACAATCGGGTTCAGGAACGCTCGAACTGGACAGGAGGTTGGTCGGAGAACGACAGGCACAGTCCGAATGGGAGGATTAAACTTATTCCCTCGTGCATCTGGACAAATAGGGCGGGTTGGGGGCAGTGATGAAACAAACCAGACAGATATACCTCCGACGGCACGGATTCCACCCAGTCTTGGGAAGCCAAGATTCAATTTTTTCAAGGATCCACCAGACGAGATGATGGGACAGACTGACAGTGGAAACTCAGGTCGGCCATTCGTTTTGCAGAGTGGAGGAACACAACCTCAAACTCTGTCCGGATTTGGTGGAAGGATGATTGACAGAAACGAGGTGATTACACTCGGAGATGCATCCAATCTGTCATCTGGGCATGTACCATCCTTCTCGTTATTCGCACCAAATCAACCACAAAGGTCTGGAGATGTCACATCCAATACGTCTTCTGGGAACGAAACTGCCCTCTCTTCATGGAATCAGAATCAGGATGAGAAAAACTCTGATTCTGATTAGTTCTCCTTCACTCCATTGTTCGTTTTTCTGAACGTTCCGCTTATCTTTACCGTGTTACTCCTTTTTTGTTGAAAAAGAAGACATGTTGCTTGATCGTGACTCTTCTGGTTGGAGAATTTCCGTCCATGACTGATTGACTCCGCATGGAACTATCGATCTGTCAATTCTCCCATCTGCGACATCGATGATTGTTTTTTCTGTTATCATTCGTTTTCAGGAAGGTGAGGTTTGGTGTGGAAATAATGAAGGAGGATGATGTGGAGGGCTTCGTTATTCGAGGGTGGATGGAATGTCAAACCTAAGATGACAATTATCCCTTCCTATATCCCTTTAACAGTAGAACAAATGGATCAAGACGAATGAAAAATAGATGAACAGTGTGATGAGGAAGAAGAAAGATGAGATATCTCAAAATTACAGAGATATTCAACAGTTGATTTTTGAGTTGATGTGCTCGAAAAATCAAGATCTACTCGTACGTTTTTCAAATAAGTTACCCAGATGTATTAATTTCCGATCTTCTACACATTACTTCTGAATATATATCTGTAAAAAATCGATTGCAGGAGATTGAAATCACTTTTTTTCCTCGATCCAGTTCAGGAGATAGTTCTTTTTCTAGGTCATCAAATTTCATCATATCCTCTTCAAAACGATTGAATATTGTTTTCAAGATTTTTCAGAACGTTTCGACACCTTGGATTCATGATATTGAGGAAACTGGACTCTTTCCAGTACTCGATGATATATCCAACTACAACTATCAATGATCAATGAATTGATCTGACGATTCCATTTTCGGGGAATGTTCAAAATTTTGGTCTTTGAAAATGCTCCGTTAAGAAAAGGATTTTCTGCAGGTGACCTCAACTTCGGTGACTTTTTGGTTTTCTGCAGAATCTCATCAAAAACCGCAGAAAATCAGAAAGTGTGAATCACAGGAGAAGATATCACGAATATGACAACCAGTACAATCAGAACATGATGCATATCATGTTTGAGAGAACAAACTTTCCACTTCCCGTTGAAGAGGGGTATGGCGGAGAAATTTTGACCATGATGACAAAATATCAGATGCTCATGGAACTGAAAGACTGGGGACAATACGATGTTTGTGCATGATGAGATGGGTGAAAGAAAGTTTTGATTCGGATATGGATCTTTGGAGGTGATGGAAACCAGGAAATATGAGGAGAGTGCAGTGGGATAGATTTTTGACCGATCCAAACACATCTTGGCAACTTTTTCCCGACCAGTCATCCTGTTCTGCGATTGCCCCTAATCTCCATGCTTTTTTACCATTTCATGATAAAAATGTGTGTAATGAAATTGTACAGAAAGATGTAGATACGAAATTGTCAATAATATCAAGATAGGCTATCCAGGGGGAGCATAATGATAAAATCTGAACACATTGTGATGGGAACAGAATCTCCCAAGGGTACGGAATTAGAACTTCCGAGACGAGGACCATTTTGGGATCCCGATATCTCTTGGAAGGAGGAGATTCAAGGCGTTCGCGTTCTGAGTGTCGTTCCCGACCTGTGCTGGAGCTGTGCCTGTGCTTTCTCCCTCCTCCTCCTCCTCTGCCACGCTCAGGTCGGTGCCCAAAGCAAGAGTCTGTGATGCTTCGAGGTTGTCTGAGCCTGTTGGAGAAGCAGAGACGGCGGTTTCCTGCTCGCTCCTCGTCTGTGTGAGAGTCGACGACGGTTGCACGAACAGTCCCGTCGCCTGTGCGTTTGAAGTGTTCCTAAATATTGGGGGGCTGGCAAACGATGGGAAGCGCAGAGAACTTTGGTCGAGGAGCTGGTCGGTGCTGACTTCGTCTGCAGACAGGACCGGATAGGTGCTTTCTGCTTCGCTGTCGTTCGACGATTCCTGACGCTTCACTTTTCGGATCGGCTCGTTCTCGTCACTTGCCATCTCATTGTCATTTCTGGACAAATCGCCGGGAGAGAAGAGTGGCTCGTTGTCTTCTGAGCAAGAAGAGTCTTCTGAGCTCGAAGAGTCTTCCGAACTCGAGTCATCTTCAGCAGAGACGGGTCCGACGATCTCGGTTGAGGTCCTTATCGTGGGATTTTGCTTTTTCTCGCCGTCTTTCACTCGCAGGCGGTTTCTGCGGTTAGACGCCCAGTTCAGGACTTGCATTGCATTGAGACCAGTCATCTCCATCAATCCACGTTTCTCCTTTTTGGACGTGAACACTCGCTTTGATACTTTGCTCATCGCACGCCTCGCTTTCAGCCAGCTCATCAACACGTTGAACACCCACTCCTCGTATCTTCCATTCCATCGTGTCTTCCCACCCATCTCATCCAGCGACCCGCACTGGCACGTCCACACTCCGTGGTCAATCCGGCAGCAGTGTGCGCAGTGGGGCTTCCGAGTCTTCATCCCCATTTCGAAGGCGGGTTCGGTGAAGCTTGGAGGGAAGCAGGCGAGTCTCTTTCTGAAGTCATTCGCCACTTCGCTGAAGCAGTTTGCTTCGATCCACGCCAGCGTCCTTCCGCACTTGTTGCACGATCCGCGTCGGACGCTGATGGCTGTCGACACGTCGGTCAGAATCACTCGGACACTTCGGATGCCGCCAGGGAAGCCCATTGTTGTCGCTGTTTCGGTGACGAACAGCAGTTCTTGTTCCAACTGCCCCATCGCACACGATCGATGCTCAGTGTTGATGACATGTTCTCTCAGGCTGTCCAATTCAGCGAAGTCGGCGTCGCTCCATCTGCCACAGTCGAATGCACGTGCTGGCCGCTCTCTTCGCATCTCGACGACGAGTGTGCTTCCCTCCATCTTCCGCACCACCTCCGCTCCCGGCATGTCGCGCGGGTGGCTCTGAGGCAGGCTCGCCTTCGCTATTCGCTGCTGCTCGCTCAGTTCGGCCACTTCCTGCGAGAACGAGAACTGGCGCCCAGATCGAATATCGTCCCATCCGATCCACACTGTCACTGCGTCGGGTGTCGGTGCTGTTGTGCTGTCTGTGCTCGCTGACTCTTCGGCGGGTGTGGAAGGGTTCGCAGCTTGGAAGGGTGTTCCTGCTGTGTTGGAGGAGGACGAGAGCGACGATGTTTTCTTTGTCTGCGCCTTCTTCCCGCGTGTCTTCGGCTTCGAGTTGCTGTTCGAGTCTTCCGGGTGGATGGTCGCACACGTCGGCGCTTTCTCGGACTGCTGTCGGACAATAATCATGCCGTCTGGCTCAGTCACTCCGTCCACGCTCATCGTCGGAAGGTCCTCGTGCATCGTCACACTTCGGTCCAGCGAGTGTGCTCTTCGCGCCATCATCTCTCTGCAGATCGCTTCCATCGCATCCACATCTCGTCTTTGCTGTTCCGTCAGTCTGAACGACGCTGGTCCTGCTTGTTTCATCGCGTTCGTCTCAGGACCCTTCCGTGGTGAGTGTGGGACCAGAGAGCTTGGACGAGACTTTGCTGGCTTCGAGTTGGATGATGGGCTGGACTGTTCGGAAATGGGTCGGTCAGTCTGAGCCCGCACAGAATGACGCTGGGGAAAGATTCCACTGTGGACTGCAGGGATCTTGCGAGAGCACAACAGGGCTGGCCTTGTTCGGGTTTGCAGAGTAGGCCTCCCAGCATCATTCATGTTCGTAGTGGCGCAAATTGGATGATCTTTAGCTTGAGGAAGAGTTGGTTGAAAGGAATGTGTCTTGTAGCTGTGAGATTGAGCGGACGCGGATGTCTGGGTGAAGATTGTTGGAATGGTTTGATTGACCGGATTAGAATGAAGTGGAGGCTCAAAACCAACATATACTGAGCTGTTTGGCTGATCTACAGGGGCTTTAGTCAGACCAGACGAGGTCAAGATTGGTCTGTGAGCTGGCTCCTTGACAATCGTTTCATTCACGTTTTCATCGAGACTAACAGAGTTGGGTGTTTCCATCGTGAGGATTGGGGAATTTTGAGACAAGGAAGGAACAGGAAAGTTACTTCCTCTGATCCCCGATCGAGGTTTGAGGTCGGGAAGGAGATGACGCTTTCTCGATGAGTCATAGCCCCAGTTCTGTGACTTCCCGATGGTTTTCACGACTCCTTGCTCAACGGTATCGAATATAGTTGGAGTAATATGCTGTGGAGTCGTTTGGTTCAGTTCTTGAGGAGGTGTTGGTAGCGTTAAATTGATGAGTGGTTCAGCTTCAGAATCATCATCTCCTTCCAAAATCTGAACTTTTTTTGGACTAATTATGTCGTTTTGGTCACCTTCTGAGAGATCCACCTCAGTTTCAGCTTGCTCAATCGGATCAGAACTTAAGATAGGGGGAGAGTCGCGATCGTCAGATAAAGCTCCGAGAGAGAAGTTTTGGCGAGAATTAGAATCAAAAACATGTTTTGGATCACCTTCATGGTTTGAGGGGGAAGGGTTGTGTCCAGGTGGGATGAGGGGCGTGATCGTAGGTGAGTGTGGTACGATGGTCGTGGGGCATCGATGAGCATGAAATAAAATACCTTGTGTTGCCTTATCACCAGTCGAACTAATGGACGAATAGAAACCAATGAGAAAAAATAATATGAGGAAAAAATGACATGACACGTTCTCGTTCAAATAATGGATGAAGAAGAGGACTAAGGATTCTGAATGTCGGCATACTTGTACGTGTTATCAACGGAAGTGTGAGGGTGCAAAACGGAATCAGAAGTCACGTTCATAACGGTGATTTTCAACACGAAAGTTTAAAAATGGCCCATCACCGAGAATCTTCGTGTCATTTTTTGGAAAATGACACGATTTTAATTTGCTGTGGCCCCGAAATGATCGGGTCATTCTTTGCGGTTTTTCATTGTTTGTAACGGTTGTGATTAAAGTTTAAGGTGTCAGATTTTGTATTCTCCAAGCAGTTGGTTCAAAAATTGAGAAACAATTGACTGGCCCAAAACTCATTGTATGAACTGCTGAAGAGGCGATAGTGTCTCCAAACATGAAGATATCGTCTAAGCAGGCCAGTTGTTGGAGATGATTCATTTGGGTCCTCTTCTTGGATCCTTTTTCTTTGGATCAATTGACAATTTGTGTCGTGTTCATGATGAGGACTGAGGAAAAGATGAATGACAATCGTACAATCTGAAACTATGAACAAAGAAGAAGTCAGTGTTTTGACGCTCCAGCAAGTGATACTTTATGTCTGGAGAGGCGAACCACACATCTCCGGAAAAGAATCTTGAGGCATAGATTTTGAGGTGTGAAACGTGACGTTGGGGATAAAAAGTGACTATCGAGCCACAAAAATCGTGATTTGCATGATAGAAGTATTTATATTACTGAAAGACGCAGATAGACAGAATAGGATAGATCAGACCAACATTTGTGATAAGGATGTATAACCATCGCCCAATTGTCTCAATCTTAACATAGAAAGAAAAATGATGGAGTACTGATCATCGTGCAATCTCACGATATACAGAAGGCTCTAAAGATTAGTAAAACGCGAAAAAGAAGAACAAGAGTGAGTGAGCTTTTATCTCACGTACAGGTGTGCACAAACAGAATAAATCATCAATTAAAAGAAAAAATGAAGAGGGTCACGTCTGTACGTGAAAAGAGCTCACTCTATTCGGTAGAAACAAAATCTCAACCGGAAGCCTTAATTCGTCCTGACTTCAATTCTCCAAGCCTTGTACGTCTCTAAACTGATCCATGATCAGTCCAGAATCGGAGATTTCTCTCCCTCCTGCTAATTCACAGAGACAGAATGGTATGTTCAACTTTCTATCATGAGTTCATCAATCAACAACTGCTTCAAACATCACTCGTTCAGCTCTGTCATTAACGCAACCTTCCAAACAACATTACAAACAAAACCAGGCGTCAACGGGATCATTTGTTTGATACTTTCATTATCAGTCCGTCAATGTCTTTCTTAGGGTCAGAATCCTCCCTCCAATTCGTACAACAAGAATCAACCAAATCCTAATGAGGTTCGAATATTATTGTGAAGTAAATTGATTTCACGAGCAACTATTTTAAATATATTCTGCATTTTTCTTGGAGTCTTGCCCTTATATAAGCAGATATCATCGACGCAAAAACCATCTCCTTTCGATTTATTTTTCTTCATTTCTTCCTTCATTCTGTACTCTGCATGTTTATTGTGTTTCAGTCGACTGTTCATTACCTCCCTCCACTCAACGAAAATCCTTCATCCTCCACTCCATCACGTTCCATCGTCTCGTCAGCTTCAAACTCCCCCTCAACATCCTTTCCTCCAGTAGCGAAACAAACTGCGCCAAATACCCCTGGAACAGCTCTAAAACCTTCGCAAGTCCTCAAGTTTTACTCCTCAGCTCTAACATTGTATGAACATGGAGAAGTGTTGGAGTTTCCATCAATATACTATTATGGACAGCGAACGAAGAAGAAAATTCCAGCGAACCCAGCTCTTCCAATTAATTGCGGGTTTGATGATGAGAACGGTGATTATCTGATGTACCTCCACGATCACATCCTATTTCGATATGAAGTTGTGGAGGTTCTGGGAAAGGGTAGTTTTGGGCAGTGTGTGAAAGTTATTGACCACAAAACCAAGACAACATGCGCTTTGAAAATCATCCGGAACAAGAAACGATTTCACAAGCAAGGATTGGTTGAGGTGAAACTGCTTGATTTTATAAAAGAAAATGATCCTGAGGATCAATTCAACAATGTCCGAATATTTGACTCGTTCTATTTTCGAAACCATCTCTGCATTACGTTCGAACTTCTCTCACTCAATCTCTACGAATTCATGAAAGAAACACACTTTCATCCGATGTCACTCTCTTTGATTCGTCGTTTTGCCATCCAAATTTTAAATTCTCTTCGATACCTCCACAAACTCTCGATCATTCACTGCGATCTCAAACCAGAAAATATTCTCCTCAAAAATCCACTCAAATCTGGTATCAAAGTAATTGATTTTGGCTCTTCCTGCTTTGTGAATGAAAGGATATATTCATACATTCAATCTCGGTTCTACAGAGCCCCGGAAGTGATTCTCGGAATTCCGTATGGAACAGGGATTGACATCTGGTCTTTTGGATGTATCTTGTGCGAACTTCTAACAGGATACCCAATATTTCCTGGAGAGGATGAAGTGGAGCAATTAGCAATGATCGCAGAAGTTGTTGGTGCACCGCCGTCTCAGATCGTTGAAATCTCATCCAGAAAGAAAACATTCTTTGATTCGAACTCCAATATGAAGCCAGTGACGAACAGAGATGGGAAAAAACGGAAGGCGGGAAGTCGACCTCTTCCAGTGGCCCTGAAATGTTCAGGTGTGACTCTCATCTTTTTTATTCTTCTCAGACCATGATTTTCTGGACTTTATCGCGAAATGTCTAAAGTGGAATCCGAAAGAACGAATTACAGCCGATGAAGCGATCAGGCATCGATGGGTTATCGGGACGATAACACATCAAAAACGCCCACCTGAAATGACGAACAAAGAACCAGCCCAATCCGAGATAGATGCGGAATCTGCTTCGCCAAAGAAAAATGTTGCTGTTCCTCCTCTCCAACTCTCTTCATCTTCACCAACACCGTCCAAAACGACAACTGACAGGCCGAAGCCATGTATGACGTTTATTTTGATCCCCATCATTTTTTCTCTTTCCCAGCCACTGTCCGACCTCACCCACCTGTCAAACCGAATCCTCCTCCAGCCAACACCAACCCAGTCGAGTCCCGACCTCGCCCGACGAACTACAAAATATCCCCACCATCCACAGCCACGGTTCCGAACGCCACATCAGCTGCAAGTCATGAAAAACACTCCCCAAACATGTCAGCGTACCCTCCGTCATCTCACATGAACTCTGCCTTCTTCTTCAAAACCCCTCAAACCGTCCGACATAGCTTCGTCGCAAATGCAACAAAAGGAAGTAGGGACAAAAAAGACAATTGGGGGACTTCAGCTTTCCGACGAAGCCAGGATGTGGGGGCTACAACGGACAGGACACCCAAAACAACATTTCGAGCGTCAAAAGGGAAACCGGCTGTCGGAAAAGAAGGAAGCCTGACCGATCGAGGAGACAGTGAAAAGAGAAGGCATGGAGATTCAAATTCATTTTCAAAAGGAGCAAAACCAACTCGATATTCCCAGTTTTCTTCATCCAAACAGTAACTGTTTCGTCTTTCTTTGTCATGATTTCTGTCTCCCCTGGGTTTTCGTTTCTTTACCTCAATACTCTTTGTTTCTTGCTAGAATTCCTTTCTTCTGTGGTTTTGCTCAAACACGAGAACTCAAAAAGGAGGCAGGGTTGTCGGAATGACTTAGAAGTAAGTAAAATGACTTACTTTGCCCTACTTTTCTCGTGACTTAAGACTAAGTCATTTTTCTTCAAAAGTAAACCATTTCACACTGTTTCACCTTTTTGTGGTCTTGATCATGAAAACAACAACTACGGTTCTTCGACAGAATCTCTAATCAAACACAAATGCATTGAGATCTGATCAGAATCCTATATATCATGAGTACACATCTTTCCGGTCCATGAGAGGCCATCAATTCAATTCTGAAAATGTTGGTGTGGGTCAGATCTTGATGTGAATGATAAGAACCTTTCATTAGAAGTTCTATCACAAATCCTCAACATTCAGTTTGCTGTTTCTGACAGAGCGGGAGGACAGATTTGACAAAATGCATTCTCTATCCACAAACATGGAACTCTTCCACTCATCCTGCTTTGACTCGAAGACTGCTCCACTGACTTGCTTTTCAACAGCAGTGAGTTCAACAACTGTTATTCGAAGATGCAGATCGATGAACACCTTGTACGAGATCACTTCCAGAATCTGTTCGAGACAGACCAGACCACGACTGACAAGTGGTTTTTCTTCGAGTATCGTCATTCTGGTCGGGGATACGGAGTTCTCATCAACAGACTTTGCATCATTTCGTTTATTCTCGCCGGTTATTTCCTGTTTTGTGTATGTTTTATGTTCGGTAGAGTACTTCTTTCCCTTCTTCCCTTTCTTCAGTTTCGCTTCAACCCTGCTCACTGCTCTGTCTGTTTCCTCTTCCCCATCGCCCAGAAGCACAATACAACGTCAGAAATGTCATTTTTTGTCACGATCATCTCATTTCATCGAAAATAGCACTATGTTTTGCTCAAAAGTGATCTTACAAAGTGAATAACTTAGTAGTAAGTCGTTTTTCCCTACTTCTTACTACTAAGACATTTTTCAACGACTTAAGTCACTTCGATGGGTCCGACAACCCTGAAAAGAGGAAAGTTCGGTCAGGATAATATTCACACTGTGGTTGCGATATGATACAGATATAAAAATTAACGTTGGAAGAGATGACTCAAGACGGCTAGGAGGTCAATGAACTGTAATTTACTTTAGAATCAAAAATGCGACGACCGCAACTCCCAACAGAATTAACTTGAGACAAGATGATTTAAAAATAAAGCAAACCCAGGTTGGGAACCCTTTCTTTTGTGGTTGATCAGTGGATGGAGCTGGAGCAGGCTTTTGTTCCTGTGTTGGTGTTTCTTCGGGTTTTCTTTGAGTTGGTTCTTCTTTCTGGACCTGTTCTTCGTTTTTCTCGGGTTTACTCTCCTCAGCAATCCGGTTGGCTTCTTCTTCCTCCTTCATTTTCTTTTCTCTCTCTTCGTTCTCTTTTCTAACCCTCTCCTCCTCTTCTCGTCTCTGTCGTTCCTCTTCCTCCTTCCGAAGTCTCTCTTCTTCCTCTGCCTTCTCTCGTGCCAGTCGTTCCTGCTCTTCTCTCTTCTGACGCTCCTCCTCTTCTCTCCGTTGTCTCTCTTCTTCCTCCTTCCTCACACGCTCTTCTTCCTCTTGTTGTTTCCTTTCCTCTTCCTTCCTCAATCTCTCCTCTTCCTCAGCCTTTTCACGCGCCAGACGTTCCTCTTCCTCTCTCTTCGCTCTTTCCTCTTCCTCTCTTCTGACTCGTTCTTCCTCCTCTTTCCGTAAACGCTCTTCTTCTTCTCTCCGCTTTCTTTCTTCCTCTTCAGCCTTTTCGTGAGCGAGTCTCTCCTCCTCTTCTCGTCTCTGTCGTTCTTCCTCTTCTTTCCGAAGTCGCTCCTCCTCTTCTCTTTTGACTCGTTCTTCCTCTTCTTTCCGAAGTCGTTCTTCTTCGTCCGCCTTCTCTCGAATGAGTCTCTCTTCTTCTTCTCGTTTCTGTCTTTCTTCCTCCTCTCTCTTCAATCTCTCCTCTTCTTCTGCTTTCTCTTTCGCAATCCGTTCTTCTTCTTCTTTCTTTTTCCTTGCTTCCTCTTCTTGCTTCAATCGCTCGTCATCTTTCGTATCGACAGCAATGACAACTTTCTTTCCGACTTTCTTGTTCTCTTCATCTGCTTCTTGAATCAATATTGTCGCTTCCATCAGTTCTTTCGTGTTAAACTTCGGACATTCCTCATCCTTTTTGATATTCACATCAGTCATTCTAAAGGAGGTGAAGAAGGTGAAAATGACATACCCTTTAGCTTGTGCCGTTTTGATCATTCTGAATATGTTATTATACACTTGAATCATGGCATTTGGAGAATCTCGCGCGACAGACATTGGGTCCACAATATCGTCATTTCGGAAATCTACGAAGGATAAAAATGATGGATATAAGAAAAAACAATCAAATGAAGACCAAAGTGATCACAGAGAACTTTGTTGAAGACCCGAATTCTGTCGACTTGTTTAAAGACATTCGTCCCAGATTTATCGACTTTGACATCAAGGTCTGGGATAAGGACCTTGAGGAAATCAAAAATATCTCCGTCCTTCGCAGCTTCATGGACTTCTTTCCCTAGTGGCTTTCCCATGACCTCGTCGATGAAGTTTGACACCTTAAACTTAAGTCGGAGAAGAGAGGCTGCCTAGAACAAAGTTATCGAGCAAATAGGTGGGTACCCGTTTGTCATTAATCCGTAACGTCGCCATTGCTCCGAGATCACGAACACTTTTGATCGAATTCCACAACCTAATTTCCGAAATGTCAGTCGACAAATGGTTAGGAGATTCTATAACTGAATCTATTCACCCAGATTTTCCTTTAAATGTCTGGAAAGAATTTGCTTCATTCTGTGCAATCCCACACGGAACTTTTGATTGCCAACGGATCAGCAAGGCCGTTGCAGAATGGGGAAAGAGACACTCCTTCGAAACAGATGTCGATGAAGCTGGAAATGTTATGATACGCAAACCTGCTTCTAAAGGAAAAGAGCACATCCCATCTCTCTGTTTTCAGGCTCATATCGATATGGTCTGCTCAAATCTTGTCATATTTCAACCTTTCTTCAACTTTTATATTTTTTCTTCAGGTTTGCACAAAAGAATCCAGCCTGACATTCGATTTCAAAACAACTGGAATCCAAACACGTCTTGTGAACGATCCACAATATGGACCATCAGTCATGGGCACAGGAACGACACTTGGAGCAGATGATGGAATTGGGGCTGCAGCTGCCCTCGCTCTTTTGCTTGAAAATGATCTCGAACATGGTCCTCTGGAGTGTTTGTTTACTGTCGATGAGGTTGATATTCTGTTGTCATACATTCTTTCTGTGTTTTTGTTGATGTTTAGGAGGTTGGCCTCGTTGGAGCAGGAAAATTACAACCAGGATTTGTCAAAGTTTGTTCAGTTGCATCTTGATAAATCCTACCAATTTTGCCCAATTATTCGATCTCAGAGTAAGTTTTGTGTCAACTTGGATGCTTTTGATGACAAAACAATCACAATCGGATGTGCTGGGGGCTTCGGGCGAACTCTCACCCGCACGTACCAACCAGCCAGCTCGTCAAACACAAAAATTGAAGGAGATTGTGTGTTCATTTGTCAATTTTTATCTTTTCGGTTCATATTGTCAGTCACAAAGGTAACTGTCCGTCTTTTCGATTGTCGAAGTGGTCACAGTGGGTTCGACATCGGGGCTGGTCGTGCAAACGGAATCCTGGCCCTTTCAACGATTATGTTCACTGCAACTCGCAACTTCACCATTTACACATCTCGGATTGATGGAGGGACAAAACTTAATGTCATTCCACAAGAATGTGAAACCGATGTGTGGGTTGCAAAGAAAGATGTTGAAGCTTTCGAAACAAAGGTCCAACAAGCATATCAAGGTCTGGAGAAGGGATAGAGAGCAAATGAAGACTCCACAATTGTCAATTCTTTTTCTACGTTTAATCTCTTGTTCCATTGTGTCCTGTTCTGTCTGTGATCATAAATGTCTTCTTTGTATCCATTCAGTCCTCAAAGCCGACTTTTCTGGTCATGACGATGAAATGAAGTTAGAAATCAAGAAAGATGATTCATCCCAGCCAAATGGTGATTCTGTGCTGAACCCGATGGACTCTCATCAAATATTTGCTCTCTTAATGACTACTCCTCATGGAGTCCTACGGTATGACTTGTTTCTGTTCACATTTCACAGCCTTTCTCAAATTTGTCCAGGCAAAGTTGAATCGTCAGTAAATTTCTATCGATGCACTCTGACTGCAACACCATTTGTCCTTTCCACCTCTTTCAAGTACAGATCGTCATCACAAGAACAAATTGAAGGGTTCAGAACTCAGCTTGAATCGTACGCTCTTGTGAATGGTTTTGTCAGTTCTGAGTTCTTCTCTGAATATCCGGCATGGATTCCTGTCCCTCAATCGAAATTACTTTCTGTCACAAAACGAGCCTACGCAGCAGCAAGACTATCAACCAATGTCACAACGATGTCACAAGAACAAGGAGACCAATACTGCAACGATAAGATAATGGTGCACCACGTTGGTCTTGAGCCGTGCATGATGACGAAGCTCTATCCGGGAATGGAATTCGTGACACTTGGAGCCCACATCTCGAACTGCCATTCTCCAACAGAGTCACTCCATATTCAGTCTGTGCGTCCGTTCTACAACACGCTGTTGAACATTATTCGTATTTTTGAATAGTTTCTTGCTTGTCATCCAAAGTCTGTTCTGGATTTGAGAAAGAAGAGTGTTATCGAAGTCACCGCAAAATTTAAATTTCAACAAAAGAGTATGGGCATCCAAAAAAATGGCAGCAGCAGCAGTTCCAGTGATGGCAGGAGTCGCATCAGGCCCAGTCGGATGGGCAATAGTTGGAGGAGCAGCCCTCGTAGGCGGAGGCATCTGGCTGGCCAGCGAAGTGAAGAAGAATGGAGGACGTTCTCCTTTTCCACCTGGAATCCGCTCGGACAACTCCTCCCGCAAAGAGGCATATGAAAAAGCTCGCCAGAGAGGAGGTGGAAAGGAGCCAAGGGGCCCAGAAAAGCACGGAAACGGTAAGCCGCACTTCCATCCTGGCGATGGCCGAAAGGATCACCAACACGATCACTTCAATTTCCCGAAAGGAATGTTCTAACAGAGAGTCTTTACACCCGCAACCAACAGATCTCATCAATCCCCCTTTTCTCACACATTAATCCAGAATTTCATCAGATTTTCTTGCTCTTTCTTTGCGGAAACAAGATCAATCAGTCCCCCCTTGTGAAATGAAGTTTCCTGTTTTTCGATCGGCCAAAAGAAGACCAATGGTTCTACCTGTCGTAATATTGATCTTTTCTCCCTTTTGTTTGCATTAGGTGGTTGTGACAACATTTTGGCGTGTTTTATACAAGTTTGGCTTGATCATCCCACAAACAATCGAAAAGTGATGCTTGTCTGTTCTCGACACAAGTGAATCTCATTCATCAAGGTTATGTGCATATTCTGACTCAAGTCCGAGGGATGATAAAGAATAACAAATAAACAGAGAATCAGCGAGTTCTTGCAATGATGACGTTTTCAAAAAAAAAATTTGAAGTCGAAAAAATTCGAGTATGGTTCCGAAAAAAAAAAACTTTCGAAATGCAGATGACAGACAACCACACTTGCATTGTTATGGTCGGTGGATCGGGTGCGGGCAAAACAACGTTCTGCATAAAATGTGGAGCACCAGCTTCCTTTCGTTGCGGCGTCCATAGGCTTCGTCCAATCACTGACGCTCCACAATCGGCCCAACTCATTCGGAACGGACATCCGTTTGAGATCATTGATACCCAAGGAACATCAATCACTGTCACTGAGGATCGAGCTGCTCTTGAGCAGACCACTCATTTCCTCGAAAAAGTTCCAGGTGTCAATTTGATCTGCTACGTCGTGAAGATCACGGACAATCGAGCGACTGAAGCCATGCGCAACACCCTCCGATACATCCGCAACATGTTTGGCCGAGCTGATGTCTGGAGTCACATGTGTGTGGTCGTCACACACTCCGAACGGCAATCAGCAATCTTCAGTGATTATCATGAGATCTTCCTGACAGAGTTCAAACGTGGTCTGGAAGATCTCATCGACGCCGAATTCGAAAATGAGAGAACTGACCCCATCAGGCTCTTCTTCGTCGATTCCAAGGTTGGACAGATGGATCCAGAAACAGAGTCGGAGCTCGATCAACTCGTCGAGTTTGCGGCCTCCCTCAATCCAATGCCAACAACCAGCTTGACCGTTCCAGATCCCCTCATCCGCAAAGTCACTCACTATGAAGAGACAAACATAGTTTCTGAGCAGACAGTTCAGCGTTACATCCAAGTCACACACGCCCACGGAGCTGTGACATCTGAACCAGATGGTGAAGTGAAGACAACCGTGACGGAGACACAGTTCCTCACCAAGCGCGAATTTTATGACCCACCAGACCCAGCACAGCCAGACCAATACTGCATCGTGTCGGAAGAGCGTGAACCTGAATACAGCACCAAAGAGGAGATCATCGGAGCAACGATGCTGGGGAAGAAGTTCTGCATGAAGCGGAATGATCAATATCTCAGAAAATGGACACAAATCACGTGGCTCGACGGAACAACATCCACCCGAGACGTAGAAGAAGAATGCCTCTTCCAACCACAGTACGTGAACGATGCTTCTTCGAAGGAGGAGACATTGATGGACACGGTCACAAAAGTTTTAAGACTCGGTGGGGCATTTCAGGAATTCATCCGTCCCATTGCGCAGCTGATGGCAGACGCTTTATCGGATGATGAGGATCTAGAATAACTTTCTAGAGGCACCATGCTGAATCCAGGTACAATGAAATACTATTCCCCTCCACTTCACTTATTCACACAGTGTACTCCCTTTCCATTCAGTTCTTGCCTTTTTGGAAAGAATATCTTGCATGATGGGTGGAATCAAGAGAGAAGCGAGGCATCTTTGTTGATATTGAACATCAGTCGAATTCTTCTTTCCCTCAGTTCCAGCACAAGCTACAATCATGGATTCATACATCAACCAATAATATCATGTGGGTCAACGGAGAAATCACGAAATAGCTTCAGTCAGAGGAACAGTTTGTGTTTGGCGATAACAACGAACCAATCAACACAATGTGAGTCGTCGAAGAACATGCACCAATAGGCATGACAGAGGATACATATACAAGCATCAAATCCACGACATAACAATTTGAGAATGAGACAGAAAGCCCAACTCAAAAATATGGGCACTTTAAACGTGATTTTTCGAAAATTGAGACAAAATGACGATTGTGAGAATAGAAGACCTATTGAGTTGATATCACCCAAAATTACCACCATCCTCCTCCATAGCCGTATCCGCCGTAACGGTACCCTCCTCCGTACCCGTAGCCTCCAAATCCTGGATATCCAAACCCACCATATCCAAAGCCGGGGTACCCAAACCCTCCGCCATAGCCGTAGCCCCCGCGGAACCCTCCGAACCCAAATCCTCCCCCATAGTAGCCAGGGAAGCCAAACCACAGGGAGTCTCCTTCTTCGATGTCTTCGAGGGGAATGTTTCCGTTGAGGGAGCAGAAATTGTTGTCACAGCAGCAGGATAGGTCGCAGCAGGATAGGTCACAGCAGAGACTGTTGTCTTGTGGGCTGTTGAAGCGGGCACGGAACATTTGGTGAGGTGGAGGGGATGACTGAGAGTTTTGTGTCAATTTGGATGCTTTTGACGACAAAACAATCACTATCGGATGTGCTGGGGGCTTCGGGCGAACTCTCACCCGCACGTACCAACCAGCCAGCTCGTCAAACACAAAAATTGAAGGAGATTGTGTGTTCATTTGTCAATTTTTATCTTTTCGGTTCATATTGTCAGTCACAAAGGTAACTGTCCGTCTTTTCGATTGTCGAAGTGGTCACAGTGGGTTCGACATCGGGGCTGGTCGTGCAAACGGAATCCTGGCCCTTTCAACGATTATGTTCACTGCAACTCGCAACTTCACCATTTACACATCTCGGATTGATGGAGGGACAAAACTTAATGTCATTCCACAAGAATGTGAAACCGATGTGTGGGTTGCAAAGAAAGATGTTGAAGCTTTCGAAACAAAGGTCCAACAAGCATATCAAGGTCTGGAGAAGGGATAGAGAGCAAATGAAGACTCCACAATTGTCAATTCTTTTTCTACGTTTAATCTCTTGTTCCATTGTGTCCTGTTCTGTCTGTGATCATAAATGTCTTCTTTGTATCCATTCAGTCCTCAAAGCCGACTTTTCTGGTCATGACGATGAAATGAAGTTAGAAATCAAGAAAGATGATTCATCCCAGCCAAATGGTGATTCTGTGCTGAACCCGATGGACTCTCATCAAATATTTGCTCTCTTAATGACTACTCCTCATGGAGTCCTACGGTATGACTTGTTTCTGTTCACATTTCACAGCCTTTCTCAAATTTGTCCAGGCAAAGTTGAATCGTCAGTAAATTTCTATCGATGCACTCTGACTGCAACACCATTTGTCCTTTCCACCTCTTTCAAGTACAGATCGTCATCACAAGAACAAATTGAAGGGTTCAGAACTCAGCTTGAATCGTACGCTCTTGTGAATGGTTTTGTCAGTTCTGAGTTCTTCTCTGAATATCCGGCATGGATTCCTGTCCCTCAATCGAAATTACTTTCTGTCACAAAACGAGCCTACGCAGCAGCAAGACTATCAACCAATGTCACAACGATGTCACAAGAACAAGGAGACCAATACTGCAACGATAAGATAATGGTGCACCACGTTGGTCTTGAGCCGTGCATGATGACGAAGCTCTATCCGGGAATGGAATTCGTGACACTTGGAGCCCACATCTCGAACTGCCATTCTCCAACAGAGTCACTCCATATTCAGTCTGTGCGTCCGTTCTACAACACGCTGTTGAACATTATTCGTATTTTTGAATAGTTTCTTGCTTGTCATCCAAAGTCTGTTCTGGATTTGAGAAAGAAGAGTGTTATCGAAGTCACCGCAAAATTTAAATTTCAACAAAAGAGTATGGGCATCCAAAAAAATGGCAGCAGCAGCAGTTCCAGTGATGGCAGGAGTCGCATCAGGCCCAGTCGGATGGGCAATAGTTGGAGGAGCAGCCCTCGTAGGCGGAGGCATCTGGCTGGCCAGCGAAGTGAAGAAGAATGGAGGACGTTCTCCATTTCCACCTGGAATCCGCTCGGACAACTCCTCCCGCAAAGAGGCATATGAAAAAGCTCGCCAGAGAGGAGGTGGAAAGGAGCCAAGGGGCCCAGAAAAGCACGGAAACGGTAAGCCGCACTTCCATCCTGGCGATGGCCGAAAGGATCACCAACACGATCACTTCAATTTCCCGAAAGGAATGTTCTAACAGAGAGTCTTAACACCCGCAACCAACAGATCTCATCCATCCCCCTTTTCTCACACATTAATCCAGAATTTCATCAGATTTTCTTGCTCTTTCTTTGCGGAAACAAGATCAATCAGTCCCCCCTTGTGAAATGAAGTTTCCTGTTTTTCGATCGGCCAAAAGAAGACCAATGGTTCTACCTGTCGTAATATTGATCTTTTCTCCCTTTTGTTTGCATTAGGTGGTTGTGACAACATTTTGGCGTGTTTTATACAAGTTTGGCTTGATCATCCCACAAACAATCGAAAAGTGATGCTTGTCTGTTCTCGACACAAGTGAATCTCATTCATCAAGGTTATGTGCATATTCTGACTCAAGTCCGAGGGATGATAAAGAATAACAAATAAACAGAGAATCAGCGAGTTCTTGCAATGATGACGTTTTCAAAAAAAAAATTTGAAGTCGAAAAAATTCGAGTATGGTTCCGAAAAAAAAACTTTCGAAATGCAGATGACAGACAACCACACTTGCATTGTTATGGTCGGTGGATCGGGTGCGGGCAAAACAACGTTCTGCATAAAATGTGGAGCACCAGCTTCCTTTCGTTGCGGCGTCCATAGGCTTCGTCCAATCACTGACGCTCCACAATCGGCCCAACTCATTCGGAACGGACATCCGTTTGAGATCATTGATACCCAAGGAACATCAATCACTGTCACTGAGGATCGAGCTGCTCTTGAGCAGACCACTCATTTCCTCGAAAAAGTTCCAGGTGTCAATTTGATCTGCTACGTCGTGAAGATCACGGACAATCGAGCGACTGAAGCCATGCGCAACACCCTCCGATACATCCGCAACATGTTTGGCCGAGCTGATGTCTGGAGTCACATGTGTGTGGTCGTCACACACTCCGAACGGCAATCAGCAATCTTCAGTGATTATCATGAGATCTTCCTGACAGAGTTCAAACGTGGTCTGGAAGATCTCATCGACGCCGAATTCGAAAATGAGAGAACTGACCCCATCAGGCTCTTCTTCGTCGATTCCAAGGTTGGACAGATGGATCCAGAAACAGAGTCGGAGCTCGATCAACTCGTCGAGTTTGCGGCCTCCCTCAATCCAATGCCAACAACCAGCTTGACCGTTCCAGATCCCCTCATCCGCAAAGTCACTCACTATGAAGAGACAAACATAGTTTCTGAGCAGACAGTTCAGCGTTACATCCAAGTCACACACGCCCACGGAGCTGTGACATCTGAACCAGATGGTGAAGTGAAGACAACCGTGACGGAGACACAGTTCCTCACCAAGCGCGAATTTTATGACCCACCAGACCCAGCACAGCCAGACCAATACTGCATCGTGTCGGAAGAGCGTGAACCTGAATACAGCACCAAAGAGGAGATCATCGGAGCAACGATGCTGGGGAAGAAGTTCTGCATGAAGCGGAATGATCAATATCTCAGAAAATGGACACAAATCACGTGGCTCGACGGAACAACATCCACCCGAGACGTAGAAGAAGAATGCCTCTTCCAACCACAGTACGTGAACGATGCTTCTTCGAAGGAGGAGACATTGATGGACACGGTCACAAAAGTTTTAAGACTCGGTGGGGCATTTCAGGAATTCATCCGTCCCATTGCGCAGCTGATGGCAGACGCTTTATCGGATGATGAGGATCTAGAATAACTTTCTAGAGGCACCATGCTGAATCCAGGTACAATGAAATACTATTCCCCTCCACTTCACTTATTCACACAGTGTACTCCCTTTCCATTCAGTTCTTGCCTTTTTGGAAAGAATATCTTGCATGATGGGTGGAATCAAGAGAGAAGCGAGGCATCTTTGTTGATATTGAACATCAGTCGAATTCTTCTTTCCCTCAGTTCCAGCACAAGCTACAATCATGGATTCATACATCAACCAATAATATCATGTGGGTCAACGGAGAAATCACGAAATAGCTTCAGTCAGAGGAACAGTTTGTGTTTGGCGATAACAACGAACCAATCAACACAATGTGAGTCGTCGAAGAACATGCACCAATAGGCATGACAGAGGATACATATACAAGCATCAAATCCACGACATAACAATTTGAGAATGAGACAGAAAGCCCAACTCAAAAATATGGGCACTTTAAACGTGATTTTTCGAAAATTGATACAAAATGACGATTGTGAGAATAGAAGACCTATTGAGTTGATATCACCCAAAATTACCACCATCCTCCTCCATAACCGTATCCGCCGTAACGGTACCCTCCTCCGTACCCGTAGCCTCCAAATCCTGGATATCCAAACCCACCATATCCAAAGCCGGGGTACCCAAACCCTCCGCCATAGCCGTAGCCCCCGCGGAACCCTCCGAACCCAAATCCTCCCCCATAGTAGCCAGGGAAGCCAAACCACAGGGAGTCTCCTTCTTCGATGTCTTCGAGGGGAATGTTTCCGTTGAGGGAGCAGAAATTGTTGTCACAGCAGCAGGATAGGTCGCAGCAGGATAGGTCACAGCAGAGACTGTTGTCTTGTGGGCTGTTGAAGCGGGCACGGAACATTTGGTGAGGTGGAGGGGATGACTGAGAGTTTTGTGGGTATTGTTGTTGCTGTTGCTGTCCTTGTTGTTGTCCTTGTTGTTGGGGTTGTGGATTCATCCGGCGTTGGTTCTGATTGTGCTGTTGAGACGACTCAAAAGGATACTCTGGTTCTGTACCAGGTTCCTCGGGTGTTGGATGTGGTTGTGATGTGTTTGACTCACGAATGCATTCTGTCATCGAAACATAGCAATCAATTCCACTTTGGATCGCACAATCTGTGTAACAGTCGAACCATTCATCGATTGACGACCCGATGCCAGATCTCACTTTTTTGTCGCTGAGGAGTGCTGAACAATGCTCCTTGCAGCTTTTTGCAGAGTTGTCAATGCAGCTATGTAGTTGTTGCTGAAGATTGTGATGAAAAAAGGCGAGAAACTTTGCACGAAGCATCCTGTCTAAGAATAGAAGCGATTCGTGGTGATGATTGGCAAATTGCCAGAGATGAGAGGAATACTAGAGATAGCATTCAATTTTCTCCGGAGATAGTCAAACTTTTGTAATTTGACTTGCTGACATGACGCGACGAGAAACGAACGGATGTAAAGTAGAGAGCACGTAAATCATGATCCTAAATCCAGTAAATGGGAGATATGGAATAATATCAGGAATTTAGAGAGCTGTTCGTTGCAAATAAGAGGACCTGTGACGATCAACCCATATTCAGATTAACCATGGGCTTTGGTGATTGTCTGTCATTTTTTGCTTTCGTAGATCATTAATCGTTTTCTATCTCCTCAGCACGTGGTGGTGGACGCGGCAGAGGTGGTGGATTTGGGGGTGGACGAGGGGGAGGAAGGGGTGGTGGATCTGGGGGTGGACGAGGAGGCGGCTTCGGTGGACGGGGTGGGGGAGGGGGAAGAGGACGGGGTGGTCCACCAAGAAGGGGCGGTCCCAATAAGGGAATGAAAGGTGGAGGAAAGGTCATCGTCACTCCACACAATCGATTCCCTGGTGTCTTCATTGCTCATGCAAAAGATGATTCTCTCTGCACAAAGAACTTCTGTCCCGGTGAGTCTGTTTACGGAGAAAAACGCATCTCAGTTGATGTTTGTTCATTCGATCTTTTTAACTTTACATCAATCATCTTTTCTCATTCTCTCGGAATCATTCAGGATTCCAATGCTCCCAATGGAAAGACTGAATATAGAATTTGGAATCCGTATCGTTCAAAGCTGGGAGCAGCAATTCTTGGAGGTGTGGACAAAATCCACATCCAACCTGGATGCCGTCTTCTTTACCTTGGAGCTGCATCTGGAACAACTGTTTCTCATTGTTCCGATCTCGTTGGGCCGGCATGTCCATCTACTCTTTTGATGTCTTCTTTCACTTTTTCCTCTCACCTAGACTGGCACTGTCTACGCCGTCGAATTCTCTCAGCGATCAGGTCGTGATCTCCTTTCAGTCGCTCAAAAGCGTGCCAATATTGTCCCTATCATTGAAGACGCTCGCCATCCGCACAAATATCGGATGTTGGTCCCAATGGTTGATGTCATCTTTGCGGATGTTGCTCAACCAGACCAGGCTCGAATTGTTGATATTAACGCCCAATATTTCCTGAAAAGCGGTGGTCACTATGTCATTTCTATCAAGGCTAGCTGCATCGACTCAACATCACCAGCTGAGGTCGTCTTCGAGAAGGAAAGAATCGAACTGAAAAATCGAGGATTGAAGCCAAAAGAACAAATGACATTAGAACCATATGAAAGAGATCATGCAGTTGTTGTTGGAGAGTATGTTCCTACAATTCGAAAGATAAATGAATAAGGAACGGAGACAGGAGTTTCACCTCACGGGAAATGACACAAGAATGATTTTTTGAAGAAGTACTCGTTTTTTCAGAATATCATTCATGAAATGTGTCAAAATGAAGATTGATGAGATGAAAAGTCCTTCAAGGTTGAGACAGCGAAGAGGCAAAGAAAAGAGATTCCATCTGCGTTCCAGACGCTAAAACATCAAGTGAAGGGTGAATATCGAAACAAGATAAGGCTGATGTTGTTGTTATTGTTCTGAACAATGATGAAGGGGTCTTCCTAACCGAAAATAGATTGATTTCTTGTGAGCTTTGAGCCGAGATAACAACGTCTACCTGTGATGGATGAATCAAGACTTTTGATGGAACAGATAAAATTGGTGTGTTTGGTTGAATATCCACTAATTTTGTCTGAACAGACGATCGATATGCGTATGGTGAGTAGCCATCAAAAGATGATGAAGCCCTGAGGTCAATCATGTTTAATTCTCCATTTGAAAGTCCCGTACAGAGCAAAAATGGTGTAAGATAGTTGAAAGATTGTGAGAGAATGGAACTGGGTCGATGATCAGCCGAAGAAGCAGCATTTAAGACATTGACAGGAGTGTGGAGAGAAGAACGTCGATCAAAGCATAAGACAAGAGAGGAATCACCTGACACGATAAATACATCAGGAGAGAGCCAATCTGTGTGTCGAGGGACGAAGGGGATCATGGCTACCGGTCTGAGTGTGCTGGTGGCATCAGAAGGGAGTGGAGACACAAAAATAAGTCCATTTCTTGAAGTGGCAGAGACTAAACCAACTTGTTTGTTGATTGAGAGGGATGTGAGTGGTGAAGGACTGGAATTGGCTGATTGAAGTGATGATTGAATTGGATGGTCGTCTTCTGAATGGATAGATCCAAGAGATGTTGTTTCAATTGAAAAATTCTGTCTTGAAATGTGATTATTTGAAAAAGTTGGGACAGTCAGAGTTTCAGACAGAACAAAATCGGCACCAAGTGGAGAGTCATTCGATTGCTCTATATAATGGAGTAACAATTAAAAATATGGAGAAAAGATCACCTGTAACAGAATATGCTCTGATAACACCATCGTAAGAGCCGGTAAACAAGGTAGGTGAAGAGAGAATCGAGGATGAGTACTGAAAGATGTTGAATGAGGGGATAAAAGACCTGTAGCGTTGTTACGAATGATGGTAATGAAATATTTGTAAGATTTTGTGCATGGTGCTCACCGGTCTGATCGGTGTCAATCGCAGAATAATGCCAAAGTGTTAATTTGTTGTCCTGTTCATTCAGTGGGTAAGACGGCATAAAAAGAAAGAAAAAGAAAAAATACAATATAATCAGTAGATGCTGTTGTAAAGAGACCGTTTTGAGTTTGAATTGAATTCTCTTCAAAGAGCCTATGACGATAGAAAAGGAGAGTTGAGAGGAACGGAGAAACAGCGTACCATTTCAGACATGAAATCTCTGCCGAAATACAGAACTGTGTGGAGTATTGTGGCCTATCCATATTGGCAATGTGACTCACACTCGCTTGTGTATTGTTCATTGAGGGCAGATCACTCCCAGTTTCGCTTGAACTTCTTTTCTCAAAGCTCATTCCGATCTAAAAAATTGTATTAAAATGAATCGAGATTTCGAGTTCAGAGTAATCTCGAATCAAAAGCAAACGTAATTCCGCAATTCAAATGACGCTATTTGGGTTGATCAACATTTATTCCTCATTTCAGCTCTAAACGTCAATAGAAATGAGAAAACTAACATTTGATAGGGAGGAGCAATTGTCCGGACAAGGTGAGGCGCTGTCCGTCCTCGGACAGCGCCTAATTAGGATGTCATTGCTCGTAACATTTCAAAAAGGGTTTGATCAACTTTTTCTGAAATTTATTGACTAACTTGGAGAATTGAATCATTTTTAAGAAATAGGAGAGGAGGAAAAGATGAAGAGAGATGTGATGGAGAACAGAGAAGATGAAGAGAAAGAGTTGGATGGAGAAGAGAAAGAGGATGGATAGAAATAGGTGTGGAAGGGAAGGACGAGAACGAATGATCGAGTCGGTATGGCCTTTATGTGGTTTTTGATGGACTGATTGTGAGGAAGTTCCTTTCGGAGTGTCTCCTCTCATCATTTCGTTTCTCTCCCTTCGTCTCGTATCAACTTCGTTGTTCCTCATTCTCCGATTCATCTCCTCTTCTCTCCTCTTCATTTTCGCTGCTTCCTGTCTTGTCATTCTTGTCAGATCTGCCACACACGCCCGCTGGCTGGTCCGACATTCATCGATGAAAATGGAAAGGGGGTCAGTGGAGTCTCGGGATGGTTCAGTATCATCTTGTGAGGGTGTGGGTGTTTCCCAGGAGGTTTAGTTCACATTGTCGAAGTGCCGCTTTCCTTCTTCCTCCTTCCTTCGTTGTTCCTCTTCCTCTTTCTTCTTTCGTTCGTCTTCTTCTCGTTTCTGAGAGAAGCTGCCGCGTGAACTCGCACCAGTTGAAGTTGACGGGCCAACTGGGCGAGCTGGAGAACTGGACGTGTCGATCATCTTCCCAATGCCCCAGCGAGCAAATGCACTGGACACACTCGATCCGGTCTCGATCGTCGCTGAGTCTTTCTGAGCTGCTCGTTGCCTCTCTCGCTCCAAATCCTCTCTGATCTTTCGCTGCTTCTCTTCCGCTGCTTCTCTCTCAGCATTTTGCTTCCTCTCCCACTCTGACTTTTTCTGACTTTCAGCTTGACGTTTTCGTTCGGCCTCCCTTTCTCTCTCCTCCTCCTTTTGTTGTTCCTCTTTCTTCCTTCGTTCTTCCGCTTCCTTCTCCTTCCGAAGCGTCTCCTGAACTTCTCGTTTGATTCTCTCCTTTTTCTCTCTCCTCATCTTCCCTCCTCTTCTCCTCTTTCCTCCTTTCCTCTTCCATCCTCTCATTCCGCTCTCTCTCCTCCCGTCTTTCCTGTTCTCGCCGATTCTCATCCTCTTTCCGTCTCAAACGCTCCTTCTCTTCGCGGTCTTGATCGTCCTTCTCCTGTGGGATTCTTCTTTCCTCTTCAGCCTCTCTTTCCCGATTGAGCATGTCGGCTCGCATGCGCTCCTCATCGATCTCTTTTTGTCTCCGGTCTGCTTCCTCTTTTGACGTTTTGCTTCTTCCTTCTTTCTTTGTTCTTCTTCTTCCTTTTTCTTTCGTTCGTCTTCTTCTCGTTTCTGAGAGAAGTTGCCTCGAGATGACGATGATGTCAGTTGGGGACCGACTGGACGAGATCCAACTCCAGTGTCGATCATCTTCCCAATGCCCCAGCGAGCAAACGCACTTGACACACTCGATCCTGTCTCGATCGTCGCTGAGTCTTTCTGAGCTGCTCGTTGTCTCTCTCGCTCCAAATCCTCTCTGATCTTTCGTTGTTTCTCTCCCGCTGCTTCTCGTTCAGCTTCTTGCTTCCTTTCCCATTCTGACTTCTTTGGGGGAATATTCGCTTTCTTCTCTTCCTCCCTTCGCCTCTCCTCTTCCTTTCTTCTCTTCTGCGATTTCACGCCTCACTCGTTCCTGAATTCGCTTTTTCTCTTCTTCCTCCTTCCTTCTCGCTTCTTCTTCCTTCCTTTTTGCTTCTTCCTTCATCTTCCGTTCTTCTTCCTTTCGAAGTTCGTCCTTTCTCTCCTCTTCTCATTGCTTCTCTTCAGTGAGTTCTTTCCGCACTCTTTCTTCAATTTTCTTTCGCTCTTCCTCTTCCCATCGTTTCGCATCTTCTTTGCTTCGTCTTTCTTCATCTTCCCATCTTCGCTTCGCTTCTCGTTCAATTCTTTCCTCTTCTTCTCTCCTCTTCCTATCTTCTTCTCGCCTCGCTTTTTCCTCATCTTCCTTTCTTCGTTCTTCCTCCAATTCCTTCATCACCCTTTCTTCAATCTGCTTTCTCTCATCTTCTCTCCGCTTCTCTTCCTCTTTCTCTCGCTCTTCTCTCTCAGTCACCTGTTTCCTTTCCCATTCTGTCATTCGATCTCATGAGGGTGGAGGAGGAGATGAATAGATGTGAGTGGCTGTGAGAAGGAAGGGATGGACTGAAAAAACCTCATTCACTTTACGAATGATTACATACGTTCTGCATCTTTCTGAGATGTCTGTCTCATGTTTTATCGATTAACTGTTCCACTTTAAATTTCTGTATAGTCAGGACACTTATTGTCATAAAAATGAAGAAATATCTGTAAGTCAGAGTAGGGAGAAGCATACTTTTCAAATTGGTTTCGTTTGATGTTTCCGTTTCGTTCTTTTTTCTCCAACTCCATTGTTCACGAGCTCGGACCCTCGATTATGAAGATCGTCCTCTCCTCTCACTCTGTTTTGTCTCTTCGTCCCAACTCCCAGTTCATTGTTTACGAATCAGCTCGGTTTGTCCTCCTTTGGCCTCATCTATTCCGTCTTCACAGGATCGACAGGTCAATCTGCCTTCTGGAGGGAAGATCAACAATAATAAATGTGAAAAAAGCGATCAATAATATGAATATGAATCATTTTGATTCGGAAAAAGTGTAATACAGACTATTTCGAGGTAGAAAACGATCCGTTCATTTAGGGCGACAAATGAGAGTGTAACGACCATCTCATTTGGATAAGGGCGAGAAAGCATCGTATCTGGATTCAAAATGAGAAATTTCTTTATAAGAAAACATCTTGAACCAAAAGGAACGAGATACCAGTCAAGATCATCAACAAACCAACAAAGTGTGCAACAGAGCGGCGAATTTTGAAGGCAAATTGATTCGATCATGTTTGAAATAAGATACTACTATCATTGACTGAATTCTGACGTGTAACATCATTGAAAGAGAAATAATGTGTCAAATCGGAAATGTACTGAATTCCCGGAATGAGTTTATAAAAGTATCGCAGAATGAGTGGTTGCTAGAAAATGATGTGAAGAATGGAATTTCGAAGTGAAAACCGATTTAAGTGACCCTGAAAGAAATGGGACGACGAAATTAACTTGAGATGGGGAGGACGATCCGGACATGTCCAGGACAGGACAGTTTTGTCCATTTTGATCTGATCACAATTGGATTGTGAAGAAATTCAGATGATTCGTTTTTTCAACAATTGAGTGAATGTCCAAGATCGGACAAGCTCGGACATTTCTGCAATTAATGGGTCTTTTTGTCCAAATTCTCTAGTACTCGTTTATCATTTTGATGAAAGACAAAATCTGAATTTAATCACCACTATTCACTTATTTATTAACGAATTGAGTGTCAATCACATTGATTTAGGCCACATGAAGCACTTCTTTTTCACTTGGACCTGTCCGCTGTCCGTTGTCCGAGTTGAACGTCTTTTTGTCCGTCCGTTGCTCATCCTTACATTTGATCAATTACGAATTCGTCGCTTCCCCTTCGGAAAGTTGATGGTAATTGCCCTTTTGCCCCTCTCGAATCAATGATTCTCACGAACGGCTCACTTCACGTGAGTGGAATGCCTTTCATCTCACATTTCTTTTTCAGAATAGTGATCTCACTGTATCTCAAAGACTGAAAATTTCTCCGAAGTCTCCAGACAATAGCTACAGAGACATTGCCCAAATACGGTTGGAAGAACAAAAAAGTTAGACTGACGGAATTATCCTTTTCAAAACCTACCACCATTTCACAGCTTTTATCGATCGAAACTTTTCCAAAAAATATACGCTGAGAAACAATCTTGACGACATGACGAGAAAAAGAAAGATCATGGTTTGATCTTCCTCTCCTCTTCATCCAATTGCGTCTTGTCGTTTTTACATGTCTCCATCAGCATCCTTTCAGCATTTCTCGTTCAAAATCATTCCAATTTCCACTCGATCTCAATATCGAATGTGGGTTCTCTCTCCTCTGAGTAGTCAATGCATCGTCTTGGAAACACGAGGATTGCATTTAAAATTCTGCCAGCGAACTTTTAATCGAGTTGCCGTCTTGATTGATTGAATCCGTCGGTTGATCACTCCACTCTCGTTTTGAACTTCTTTCTTTTCGCCGTTTTTTAAATCCCTTTCAAGAATTATTAAGCACTTCTATCCACTTGTCCCCCGATATTGTCAGTGATATTGCCAATTAGTTAATGAATAGAGTTATCAAGAACGAGTTCTGATCCTCTCCCCATTTACTTGTGTTCACCTTATTCTGCTTATGGAGGGTGTTCGAACGGTGGGCGTCTAAAGAACAATCAAGTATATCTGATTGGATGAGAACAAACCTGGTGTGATCATCATTTCTTTCTTTTTCCTTTCTTCCGGTTTTGTTCTTCCGACTGTAAGTGCCTATTTCCATCAACTTTTCCTTATTTTGCCTTTGGTGTGAATGGTACAACAATTCTTGGACCAATATCAGTGACAAAGGTGAGTCTATTGATGAAATGGAGAAATGGACACGATTAGTCAAGAAAATATGAGTGGGAATGGTGTTATCAGAAAGCTGTCAAAATTCATGATCCATCAATAAATCGAGTTTTAACTCAGAAACAGATGAAGATAATCCAACGAAGAAAAAAACAAAAATTTGAAAAATTTCTCCGAGTACTCGCTGAGTCAAGTCCAAAATACAAACTTGTGTCCATTTTCGAAAATTTGTTTTGGCAACATCTCAACCAGTGAATCAAATGTCAAGATTTTTTTGCCAGCAATTTTTTTGATGATTCGAACATTTTGACAAAAATATGAAGAAATTCTGGGGATCAGGAACAAAGTCAAAACACTCATTAGGGTGAGAATTGTTGAAATCATTACAAATTGCATGAATCCGCTTGAAGAAACAAGATGAATCCCTCTTGTCAGTGTTTCGTCTAATTTTACGAGAATGACTCCGAATGGTATCTCCAACGGCTCTTTGAGAATGGACAATGTATGTCTTGGTTGTGTGATGAGATGAGATTCGAAGATGTACATTCGAATTTTTTTAATCTCCAAAAATATCACTCATTTTGTCACGACAACCCTCTCAGAGACAAAAAGCCTTTTCTTTTTTAGTTTTTCTGGTGACAAAACTCTCCTGCTACTCATTGAGAAAACAACCCTGAACTTGAATTGTGGTACTTTTCACAATTCATTTTGTTTAATTCTCAACAACTTGTGAATCAATTGTCATGAAACTTTTCCCTGGTACCTTTTTTGATGATCCGAACATTTCATTTAAATTTCGGAATAATGTATTGGTATCTGGAAAAAAGTCAAAAAAACACATATTCTTTCAAAAACACCACAGAGGCAAAATTTTTCATCTTTTTTCATAAAAATCGTTCTTCGAGGTCTTGACGAATATAATGCACTTGATTTGGTTGAAACCGGATGATTTGTTGTGGAGATGTGACGTCGAAAAGCTCAACGTTTTTTGTGAGCATTTTGCTGGATGAGACCACAGGGCCCAATAGTGGGTCTTGAGCTCCAAAATTGTGTCAGAATTATGTACACACCAAAATAATCTGTATCAGAAAGACAAACTCGATTGAAAGCATGGTGAAGGAGAAAATGCTTGATGGACTGACAATCCTCGTCAAACGATTCGTTTCAGACATCACAGAATATTCACTTGACTTCACACTATCCTCATTCGAACTCTGGTTGCGAGGATTTAGATTGGATGGTTCTCATCTCCTACTACAATCGTCAGATAATTTCTGGGTGGACCATTCCCAGAATTCTTAATCGGAGGTACAAGGACTTGGGCTGATCGCATCTCACATACTTCGAGCATCGCCGACACAAGCGACAAGTGAACGTATATTCAAAAAAGTCAAGCATATCAGTTCCAGAAGGAGAAACCGAATCAAGACCGTGATGGTGGATGCATCAATCCGAATTGCTACAGAAGGTTCGAAAGGGAAGGGGAATGTGAACTTCAGATGGAAGCAGTTTCTACAGGAAGACACAGAGCAACCTTCCCCTCGATCTAATCGTCACTCAAAGAATTTGAACTATCAACTAAATGAGGAACCGAACCGGAGGAGTGGATCGGCTTTAGACTCAAGATATCGCAAACAGTTCTATCGAGGTGAATCAACAAGAACAGGAGATTGTCTTTTCAGTTCTGTCTCGATACTTCTACCAGACTATGCATCATTCTTCTCGCAGTCTTCGCAACTTGGCCATCGCAACGATGAAAGCAGAACCCCTGTTCTTTGTCCTCAAGAATTGGTCCTTTGTCCGTCATCTTAACATCATAACTCATTGTAAATACATGGTGTTTTTTTGGTTCAAAATTCAAGGCTGGTTGTGGAGGTATAGTGTCGCAAAGTTTAGGGGTTTTGTTGATTATCTGTTCTCTGAGGCTCCAGGATCCAATAATGGGTCTTGAGGTCCAATTTTTTTGTCAGAATTCTTTTTGCACCAAAACAACATTTCCCCAAAACAATCTCGATTGATGTCGGGTCCAGAATCATCGAAGGCTTTTTGGTGGCGTTATTGTTGAAAGCATGAGGAAATGAGAAAGAAAGCATGAGGAAACGAGAAAGAAAAAATGAGATCACATCTAATCAAGTAGAACCTTCGTGGAAGTATATTTGTTAACCAAAGTTCAAAAAAAGTTTGTAGGTTCTGTGTGAAGCCGTTTAGAAATTAAAGCATGGCTCTTTATAATTCAAGATATCGAAAAAAGATGGTAAAGAAAAAAAGAAAAAGCGATTTGCCTCTGAGAGGGTTGTCGAGACAAAATGAGTGTTTTGACTTTGTTCCTGATCCCCAGAATTTCTTCATATTTTTGTCAAAATGTTCGAATCATCAAAAAAATTGCTGGCAAAAAAATCTTGACATTTGATTCACTGGTTGAGATGTTGCCAAAACAAATTTTCGAAAATGGACACAAGTTTGTATTTTGGACTTGACTCAGCGAGTACTCGGAGAAATTTTTCAAATTTTTGTTTTTTTCTTCGTTGGATTATCTTCATCTGTTTCTGAGTTAAAACTCGATTTATTGATGGATCATGAATTTTGACAGCTTTCTGATGGCAAATTGACTTCAAAAAATATCGAAAATTTTCACATATCTGCCGGAGATGATTGTCATGACACTATTTTCTTCAATCATTCTCTACAAATTGAAAATGAAATGAGGGATTGAGTTTCTTTCTGTTTTGCGATCCATTGTGGAATGTGCTGTACTGATGGAGGCCAATGGAGAGATGGCTTTTTGTTGTGGAGTTGAATGACAGAGAAGAAATGCCTCCATCCGCTGAGGAGAAATATTCAAACTCGAATCAACTTTTCACGAAATGAGAGCAGTAGACATCACACCTCTCTCCGAGAGGAGACCGAATTTGTGGGATTACATTTCTTCCTGACTATTTCAGAGAGTCGAAGATTCCTTCATTTTTTTCATCTCGAAAAGTCCATCAAAACTCCTTTTGAATCACTTGATTACAAATCAGATAGATCGGAACCACATTACTTCAAACTGAAAACAAAGTCGGACCCTTTTTTGTCAAATCAACACACTTTCGAGACAAAAGTGATTCTTTTCTACATAAAGTGTACGAACCATCAACATCGCAAGGCTTAAGTTTCGAATGATTTGTCTCTGCTTCATTCTAGTTCATTCCGCCGATGGTGTGTTAGAGCTGTTTTCTCATCCTTTTTTGTGTAGTGTATGTTGATCCGATAGGTTCTGATGGAACTTGTACCAAGGGAGATGAAAACAGACCGTGTGCAACATTCACGAAAGCGTTCGCAGTCCTAGCGAAGACAGGAAGGATATATGTGAGAGATAATATTGAATGGCCAGACACAATTACCTCGTCTGGTCTTCCCTTGACAATCAGAGGTGTTGTCGTAGAAGGTGAATCGATCCCATTGGAATCTTTGAAAATTGTCACATTGACAGCCGGAACTATACTCACTGAAGAATTAAATAGTAACACCGGAAATACTACAATTCAACTCCTTCGATTTCGATTAGGATCAAACAGTACTGGTGCCCCATTCCTCATCAGCAATTATCATTCCCTTTATCTTGTTCAATCCGTGGTTGATTCAGTCGGCCAACACGTATATTCTTCGTTAGGACGGATTGAATCTGGGATTATGATTATTAACTCTGTTTACTTCGAGCATCTCGATTTCCATTCTTTTCCCATGTTCCACGCGACAGGTGGGACACTACAGGTTCTTTCCTGCTCTTTTAATTGCACATCTTGCACGAACCATGATTCTCTTATCCTCTGTGAAGGAGAGAACGCGTTTTTGTTCACCTCCGGCGCCAACATCGGAACAAGTGGCAGGTCGCACATCAAAACTCCGTGCCATCTACGCGATTGCAAACACTTGTTCAAAGGGAGAGACGGAGCAGGTGTGGAAATGTCCACTTCTGGGTCAATCACTGGATTTACAGCAACAGGCGGGCTTGGTAGCTTGATCAGCTGGGCCGTCACCAGAAATGTGTTGTTCATTGGAGGAACCTTCAGCGAGATTGTCATCAGGGACACGGCAGACAAGGGGCTGTATGGGGTGGTACACGTTGACCTTTCTGAGATGTCCTTCTCATATACACAGGTCTATCTCCCCACGTCAACATTCACTCCACACATCACCCTTCCCACACCTGTGCCTCGCATCCACTCGCATTCTGTCCAGCCGTCTCACTTTGTGTTTGAGTTTGGAGACGTTGACCCGGCGATGGCGCTGTCTTATTTTGAGATGGGAACAGGAAACGCCTTCGCTGATATGCACGACGAGGATGCTTGGCACTTCTTCGAAAGCACGTCACCGAAAAACACCACTCTCACAGCAACGTTGAAGGCGGCCGCGTACAAACAATGCATTCTGACGGATGGACTGCGAGGTGTGGATTCGGAGACGTGTGGTATGCATCTGGTCGACCCACTTGCGGAAGACGAAGATCTGTCTGGCATTACTCCCTGTGCCACATTCCCAGCAGCCGTCGCCCTACTGAATGGAGCTTGCCACACGATCGAAATTGAGGAAGTGATGATCCATGCCAACACCATCGTCCTCGACAAGCCATTCTTTGTCATATTCCACGGAATTCAAGCCACGTCCAAGCTGTATGTGCAGTTCGAAGAGGGCTACACGGAGAGGATGTTCATGGTTCAGGTAAATGCTGGGATGGGGATCCTCTACAGAACACTCCACGTGTACTTCCACACGTACGACTACTCCAAGTTCATCACCGATTTCTATTCCAACGAGGCACCACTCATGTATGCCACAGTCGGGTACTCTCTCACGTATACGTTCGTCCCAGCTTCTTATGACGATTTCCGGAGCAATACGGGGAATGCGGAGGGAGGACGCGTGAGGAGGGTTGGAGGCGAGTTGCTAGCCGATGGGTTGGAGTTGAGAGGACGGGAAAATGAGCTCTTGTGGGTTGAACATGACATTCCAAAATCACTCATCGGATCGGAATATTCTGGAGAGAATGATTGATTCTTATCAACGTCTTGTTTCGGGCAGAACGATTGGCCCATCCTGATTTTTGTTTTCACTTCTTATTTGATGGTCATCCAAGCTTATTCAAGATTTTACAAAAATGCTGAGTACGCAAAAATGAGGCGAGATGGAGAGTTTCTGTCATTCCTTTTCGTTTCTCTTTTCCAATCGTTGGAGAAATCATTTTGTGCAAATCAATATCATGAGATGTGGTTGTTTAAGAAGTGAGAACCAAGTAACACAAAAAAGCAGAGGCCCCGGTTGGGACGCCTCAGTTTGGATGCCCCTGGTGATGGATCATCTGTTCAATGTGTCAAGATAGTCCATCAATCGTTTGGCTTCTTGTCTGTTCTGACTCGTTTCATTCACACTCACACTCATCTCAAACAATTCTCGCTGAAAAGTGTCGTCCATCATCCATTCCTGCAGAACCCCTACCGATTGCACATTCTGATCATCTTGTTTCTGAATGGCGATGATCGAATCCACCAAATACTCCATTGCGCTTCCGACAAAGCACCTGCGAGCGTTCCAGGCTTGCACGAGGGCGCCGGACTCAATGAGCACGCATTGGAGATCCAAAGAGCCAGATGCGAGAAAATAGATGCAATGCATTGTTTCTATCAAGGATGACTTCGTTTCGTGTGGGATGATGTCATGAAGACACTGGCAGACCTTTCTTTTCGCGTCCATATCTTCCATGTCGGGGAACAGTGAGGCCAGAACAATCTCTGAATGCCTGTCTGAAACAGAGAAGCAGTTTGAGAGGAAGAAGAGGGACGAGTGCATCATGGTGTCTGCCGCTTTGGCCACTCCTGGTTGTGTTGTCAAGATTTGATTGATGAATGGCTTGTATTCGAGAGACTGCTTCATCTCATCACAACGATATTGCTGTTTCGTTGGTGGGAGCGAGAATAGAGTGGTTCTGATTGCTTCGAGGAGGGCAAGATGTGGATCGAGAACAGCTGCGGGCGAATCACAAGCGGCCAGGAAAGACTGGGTGTCGGCCTCAAGATACTCGGCTCCGATTGAATCCCATCCAGAAGTCACAATCGAAACGATGCGGCCAAAAAGCAACCCAATCAATGGATAAATTCCTGAGATGACCAGATACTGTGGGAAGATGACAGCGAGGAGGAAGACAAACCTGTTGATATTCCGCTGAAAGAGCGACGAGTTGTCCGAAGATAGAGAGGACCGATGACGATGTATTCAGACACGCTTGAATTCCAATATCAATCTTGTATTGGATCGCCTTTTCACAAACAACAACGACATAACGGGAAAGGCGCTTGAGCAGACGAAGAGTTCTGAGCAGGTCAGTGAGTTCTTCTTGATTCTCTCGCAATGAACAAATCAAATAATGCAGCAAAGGGATCCCTGCTGTGTTTGTTGGGTCCATTTGATTGTTCGGAAGAGTGATTTGTTCGAGCTGAGATTTGCTCGAGTGTGGGATGAACTGTTCCGCATAACGAAGGGAATACACTTGAACATCTTCATTGCCACACAGGAAATAGGGGACGGACGCTGAAATAGTCTCCACGAGGAGCTGCCGTGGAAATGAATCTCGGAACAGTAATGTGAGGCACCTGAAGCACTGTGTGATCGCTGACGCCCGAATATCAGTCACACGAAAGGTGGCGCAGCAGCTGTTTGGATTTGCATCAACGGTGACAGGATGGCGTGCTGTGAGGCAGTTCAGAAGACAATTTTGGGTGCCACACTCTATCAGGAACTGCTTGTAATGTTCGTGAAGAGAGGCAGTATTGGAGATCACAACGAGAATCTAGACATGAAAAACCATGACATCAAAAAAACCAACTTCTTGTGTGAGAAAGTCATCCGCAACAGACAACACGGAGAAGCTCCTTTCCACAAATTCCTGAGTCATGATGGCATTCACAGTGGGGTGTGAGTCAAATGCTGTCAATGATGAAGAATCAAACAAGCACACATAGATCCGCGAAAAGCGTGTAGACTGATGTCTGAGCGAAGTGATTGAAGAAATAACAAACGAGAACTTCGGGAGACTCCGAAGTGAATAGAATGCTCAGGAATGTTTGAATTGAGTTTGTTTGTTGGATGACTGTTTTTGCTTGTGTGTCTTCTTCATCGCGGACGATTTCGCTGATAAGTGGGAGTGATCTGACGAAAACGGATCTATCTTGAGACTCCAATTTGGCAAGCAAATTCAGAAGGCACTGATACCCGGTAAAAAGATTTGCGTTTCCTGAATGTTGAGGGTTTGGTCTTCTGAATTGATGTTGTCTCAAAGGAACGGTTGACTCAGAAAAATTAATGTCTGATTCCTCACTACTATCAAACAAAGCATAGCGCTGATCCATTGAGGGTCGGGAAACTTCACGAGAACACAAATCTCTCGTTTCGACTCTCAGTATCTGTCCTTGTACCCACCGTCTTCAGTGGTTGTGAAGAAGTAACATACGAGAACTTCGGGAGACTTCGAAGTGAATTGAATGTTCAGGAGTGTTTGAATTGGACAACATCCCGCGTTGGGAACGCAGCCCTGACAGCAGAAGTCGTGGCGACACTGCAGTGGGTCTGTCTGGACGAGGGAAACGCGAGAGGAGTCGTCCACTCAGATCTGGTGGAAGTCCTCTTCACAAAGGCACATCCCGAAAACACTCCCATCTCCCATCCCACTCTCCACACCGACACCCTCCGCCTCCTCCACTCTCTCCTCCGCTTCACCTGCTTCTCCACTCGCCCAAACCCAACCTCAACCTCACCTCATTCCAACAAACTCCCCACTGCGTCCTTTGCTTCCCTCCTCCACAATTCGGTCCTCGCTCCCTCTCTTCCTTATCTTCTCTTCCTCGCTCCCTCGCCCTCCTCTCTTCCCGACTCTCCTCCAAATTCCTATCTCTTCTGTCTCATCCTCCGACTGATGGAGTTCGCCACTGCCCACCATCCCACTCTCCTCCTCTTCCAACACTCCCACCTCTCCATCTCCTTCGTCCACATGATCCTCCAAACCCAACATTCTGGTCTCCTATTCTGGCACATCACAGATTTCGTTGACACTCTCCAAAGATGGAGCATGGAACTCCCCGTGATTGCTCAGCAAGGACGGGAGTGTGTGGCTCTCCTCGATCAAGAAGGGCTTCTCGATGCGTTGGAGGCCCTTGTGTTTGCAGCGGAAGGTGGGCAACGGAGATATGGTGGGGAAACTGTGAGGACAGCCTCGATGAATGCGTTTCGGGAGAGAGGAGGGAATGGCTGATGACCTGTGAATTTAACGTTCATTTTGTGTTTCATGTCATTAGAAGTCTTGAGTGTGTTTGAGGTCAATCATTCTGTCACTGACGATTTGGTCTGGAGGGAGAAAGTCCATGATGATTCTCAAACTGCGTTCACAAAAGGGAAATGGTGTCTTGCTGATGGGCCAGCACACAATCACCCCCGATTGGCGATGTGAAGGGACTTGTTTCGATGTGTTGTCTATTTCTCATTTTATCGGAAGAGCAAAATGATGCACTTCATAAAAATGCAGAAGTGGACACCAATAAACCGTGATGATATTGTGCTGATGGCTGGGCTGACCAGCGCAATGTCCCTGATTGGTTACAACAAAGAGCGAGGACAGAAATGATGGAAAGCCAAGATAGGCAAGGTAAATGTCCCACGTGGGTGTGCTGTTCTGAGAGAGTGCCGATAGAATGTGTTGAACGAGATTTGCATGGGATAATCTCAGTTTGCTTGACGCTGGAACATCCATTGAGAGCCAATTCAGGAATCGTGTTGTTTCAGCTGCAATCTGGTGCTGGTTCGATGACAACAAAGTATATATCCCATCAACAAATTGCTGACAGGTGTGATCATTTGAGCTACAGAGATATTTGACGAATGTGGCGATGTTGATCGCAGGTTGGTTCGATGGTTTGAAATCTTCCAGCAATGAAGAGAGATGTCGCACAAGATCTTCAGTGAGATACACTTCTTTCTTCAGAGCTTCCACCAATTCATAGAAACGGTCTGTTATCACGGGGTCCGATGATGGAGTTTCTTCCAAGAATTGTACCATATCCCGGACCTAACGGGAAGTTGAGGGGCATCAAGGAAGAGAGATGAAGAAGAGCTGTCGAATGCAGGAAGAAAATGCATGGGGTAGATGTGATGAGAGAGATAACGATTGAGCGAAATTGAACATTGGGCTTATTCTCGAACCGTGTCCAGAAAATTAATATCAATGCACAATCGAGATAATGAGGTGGAAAAAGATGAATAAACTAAATTTTAGTGTTTGAATCTCCCAGTGGATGAGTTGAATCGAGAACTACGGAAACTTGAAGAAATCTGTCTCCACCAATGCCTAATCTTGGTGATAAATTCATCCAGTATATCCATTTGAGAAAATTAAGAGCTTCGAGGACATCGATCCTTGTTGTTTCGTGTGGAATTCGGACGTTTGAGATGACGAATGAGTTGCGGTGCCAGTCCATCCTGGTTCGGAGGCCAGGAACAGAGATGAATATCTCTGAGCCTCCAATCGTTTCCATCTGTCCAATCGAACGGATAGACTCAAGTGAGCACGTTGAAATCGAAGTGATGTGTGCGACAAAATATTCAGAGTTCGTCCCCGGCTCCTCCAAAATTTCCATCGATTCCACACTCCCAAAGCGCTGACAGAACGAAAGGACTACAGCTTTGTCAATAGATCGTGGAATGTGGAAGATTGTGTACTCGATCAATCGCGGCCGAATACCAGTCGACAATCCTGTGGTAATAGAGAAATAGAAAACTGAATCCATTCACCATTTCAGAATTTGAGGACATCGATGCAAAAGATTGAAACGGTGGCGATGTCAGTAGTGGTAGAAGCGATTTGAGAACCAATCTGAAATTGGCTTTGAAATCAAAACTAAAAGTCAACGCCGATTGACCAATTTTGTATCTTGAATTAAAAGGAATTTATGACATTTCGATGACCTCAAAAAAGTGCCCTAAATTTGAAAATTATCGCCAAAAAATGACCTCTTGAAAAGTGTCCTTTTTGAAGCTTTTTTTGAGTACTTTCCAAAAACAAATTCGATTTCTTTTTTTATTCAATTTTTTAATTTGGATAAAATGAGTTGCGTATTAACACCAAATCAACTACAGGAAATTTTGGACAAAGAAAATTTGAAGATGAAAGTTCCACCAACTCTCAATCGACAAGGAACAACATATCTCACATCGAGTACTTTCGAATATTATCACGAAGATAAACCAGATGACATTTATCGAGTGTACTTACCGCGTTTTGTCAAAGGATCTAGACCACACACGAATCGTCAGAGATACATTCAAGTATCCAATTGTTGTACGAAAGAAAAGTTTCTCGAATCATTGAAAAACGAAAATTGTGAACTCGTTTCAGAATACACTCATGCTGGTACCGGAGTCACATATCGATACGAAGGAATTGAATGGAAAGTGATCCCATCAAAATGGATGAAAGGATTCAGAACTCACAAAAACAAACGAAAAACATACACACAATCGTTTGTTGAAAATGAATTGAAAAAAGAGAATTGTGAACTCATTGGAACATACACAAAGGTACTTGAGCCATTCAAATATCGCGATTTACGAACAAAGAATGAGTATTACGTTCGACTAGACAATTGGTTGTATTTTGGAGACCGTCCTCACTTGAGAAAGTACCATGATAGGTCATGAAAATACTGAAAATCTATTTTTTACCACAAATCAATGAAATCCAATGTGAGAACCATTTCGAAAAATTCTGAAAAAAATTCTAAAATCTCGGGGACACTGTCGGTCCTCGATCAAGACAATACTGATGAAAATCGGTTGAGAATTCGTTGAACTGCGTGCCGAACTTAGGTCAAAAAAGTGACGAAAAAGTCGATGTTCGGATTTCGCCACTATGAACACCTTTATGTCTCAAATTGTGTTCAAACACGTTCTAAAATTACGAAATTGATGTTGATAGGTGAAATTTTAGGAAAAAAGCACTTTTGAAAAAAAAGTTTGATCCGACCCCACAACATATTTTGAAAATGACAAAATTTTTAAGGAGGAGAAAGTGACGTCTCGCTCTTCTCCTACACGTCACTTTTCGCCCTCTGATGGTCTCAAAACGTGTCAAATCGGTAGTGGACAGGTATTCGCGTCATTCGGTTCTGACGATCCTCGACACACGATCGTTTTCACAATTTTTTGTCAATTTTCATTTCTCATTGATTTCACGTCAACCACTTCACAATTGCACTCAAGCGACGCTTTTTTGAGAATTCTGGTTTTACACCACCTATAGTTCTCTCTGGAGGGTCGGTTTTTCGATCACACTTGTGACGACACATTTGCACCAACATTTTGACACTATGGATTTTTTGATCCGATTTTCACTGCAAATCCTTCTTTCTCATGGTATGAGTGAGGTGTGCTCAAATTTTGAGGAGATTGTGTCGGATAGTTCTCCCATAAAGTCACTTTTTCATGTTTTCACCTCACAACTTTTGACCGTTTTTGTCACTTCAAAACCGACTGTAGTCCCTTTCATTTCATCACTTTCTCTCCCCATTTCACATTTGATCTGTTCACCATTCCTCTTCATTTTGCTCAATTCACTTCCATTTTGTGGGCCGTTCTCACTTCACTAGCACATCATTTTAGTCAACTTTTCATCAACTTTTTCACAAAAACAGAGTAAAAGAAAGCGAAACAAGCATGAACAAAACGGGCAAGTATGAAACTGAGAGGGAAATTGACGAACGTGAAAATGACGTGAAATGTGACACCAATAGTGAAAATTAGGTCTGTGTTCAGGTTTTTCTCTCTTAAAAACAACAAAAATGATTCAAAAATGTTCGTGAAATGTTGGATTTTCCGGAAAAATACCGAGATGTGACGTGAGCCGTTGAATGGCGGATCTCTGCAAAAGTTCGGAAAACTCAGTAAACGAGAATTAGTGTGTTGAATTTGAAAACAAGATTAAGAGAAAGAAACATGAATGAAGTGGTTAAAAACAGTAAACAACGAGAAAATGAAGACAGAAGTGAGGTCAAAAATGAAACAATAATGAGCAAAGATTAGGTGACAATTCGATCAAAACTAGAGAAAACAAAGCTGAAATAAGGAGAAAATGAGAGTGACATACTCCTTTTTACATAAAAGTTCCGAGATCCACGACCGATCCTGAAACTCCGCATAACTCTGCAAAAGTTCGGAAAAACTAAAAAACGGATCATACCACGATGATCCTACAGTTCCGGAGAATCCAAAACGCGAAGAATCAGAACGAAACAAACACTTTCGAGAAATGAGTGATCGAACCCATTGATCCTCGCTTCTGATGAAAAATCCAAAACTGAGAAAACAACGAATGAAAATCTTATTCTGAATTTTTTAATTTGTATTAAATGAATCCAACTGCGATGTACAAGGAAAGACGTCGAGTATGTTCAGAACAAGCATTAATTGAATCAATGAGAGAAGAGAACTGTTCACTAGTCTCTGAGTATGTCAGAAATAATGTGCCAGTGACGTATGTTCATGAGGGAGTTGAATGGAGGATAAAACCAAAGTTGTGGAATCAGGGAAACAGACCTCACTTAGCAAAACGTCGACACTACACTCAATCATTCGTCGAAAATGAACTGAAGAAATACAATTGTGAGCTCGTCGGTGAGTACACGAAAGTTCTGGTTCCATTCACATATCGAGAGATTGGCGGAAGTGAAGTGTTCAGAATTAGACTTGATGCATGGCTGACTGCTAAGAAAAAGCCCCATCTGAGAAAACAGAAATAAACACTCAACTTTTTTTATTTTCGGATATTTTATTTTGTAGTAAATGACACTGCTAAAACCAATCAAAAATAGAATTCAAGAAATTCGAGATCTCTTTCCGAATACACAATTTCACTTTATTGATGGTCGAACATACAATCCTGACAGTAAAAACTATCAACATCATCGTTCATTTCTTCTGAATATGCTTCAACACACAGATCTCGAGTTTCCACATCCAATAAAGAATCTCGATCTCAATCTCATTCCAGATTTTATTGAACAAGTGAAACTTCGACAACAGATGGCGTCAGAAGATCGACTCGCTCACCGAATGATTGTTGAAAACATGAGAGCAAATCCAAGAGTGAACAAAGATGAACTGAAAAAGCAAGTGTTCAGAATGACATGGAAACTGAAATCAATTGAAGAGAAACTGATGGATCATTGGATGAAGAATCTGTTAATCATTCAAAAGAAAAATGAACAGATGGAAAAGAGAGAAGTGCAGACATTCGATGGATTTGAAGAATGTATACTACTTGCTGAACCACGTGACAAAGCAGCATTCAATGAATGTCTCATGAATGCACGGAGAAAGTTCAAAAAGAATGAGGTCGAGAAGGTTGAAGATAATGGAAAACCATATCAGTTGTACTTCCACAATCATCTGAAAAATGTTGAAGAAATCACAACATTCATCAAAGCAGTGTTCGACAAAGAGAAGGATCATCCATTCAAGATTAGTATTGACTTCGGAAAGATCATCGAGAGAAAAGACAAAGATGAGACAACATACAAAGACTTCAGACCAGAATTGGAGAACACATCAAAGAGCTTTCCAACAGTGATAAGAAGTGCTGGAGACATCAATGAGTATTCAAAATATGAGGCCGTTTTTTCGAGACTCGACCTCCCTTTTTTATTCGCTTATTCGACGTCTTATATTTTATCATTTCACCCCTACCTGGGCAAATCTCTAGAAAAGCGAATTCAGAGATCAGACTAGATCGAACCCACAATCCACATGAAAAAATGCTCCGAATTGATGGAGCCACGAATTTGATTTCTCATTCTCTGTTTTGGGGGTTCACCTATGTATTGTTCTCTTCGGTTGACTCAATTTTACAGATTGTTCCCTCATTCAGTAAAACATCACGACTCATCGATTGCGTTCGCCATCGGAAGTTGAAAGTGAAGAATCACCATGCCCTCACATCCCACTGGCTTAAATGGTGTGCATCTTCGACTCTTTTTCATTTTACACTGCTTTCTTCTCCTCATTCAGCATCTTTTTTGTCCGCTATGATCCTCTCTCAACCCTCACGTCAATCGAACACAAACCTCGAATTGACTGACCTATTCCCTCAGAAACATCCAGCTTGAACATTGGATGACCAGAAACAACTAAAACGACAAATATTACTCGTCCAACAGAAAATGATGATGAATATTGTAGTATGTCCGGCCTGTGATTATTCATGAGTTCTTTTCGTTCATTCATCGACTATATCATGTATAACCTCCCAATGTCATCCAAACATCATTGTTTTTTCGTTCTCGTTGTCTCTCTTCTCTTGATTGTCTTCCTCCTATCATTAAAGTCTGATCAAACATTTCTATTCAACGAACATCATTCATGTTCTCTAATGAGGCATCAATGCAGACATGATAGTTGATTTGTGGCTATTTCGTCTATTCCTGTGCTAAATCGGACGTAATTTGAACAATCGACCTCCCGGGCCTCCCCCAGCCATCAACATTCGTACACCGACATTAGCTGTCAAGATTCTTGCTTTGGATTCTCTTCGCTCGTCGTCGATGGAAGGATACGCTCGAACGGAAGGAGCGACTCTCCATTACATCCGGCACGGTCTCCCATATCACCCGAATATCATCCAAACATATGAAGTCGTCGAAGATAATGAAGCACTCTATATTGTCATGGAATTCCTATCTGGAGGCGAACTCTTACAGAGGATCTTGAAATGCAAGGATTTCTCCCAAGACGATGCTGTTTTTGATCTCGCCAAATTTGCCCTCGCAATTATAGCCCTGCACAATCTCGGGACCGTTCATCGAGATCTAAAACCCGAAAACCTGATGCTGGGAGAGGATGGCTACCTCAGAGTGATCGATAATGGTGTTGCCCGACGTGTGTACATCCCAAATGTGATGCACGAGAAGCTAACGAGGCATCATGAACATATCCAGAAATTGCAGGACGAAGGCAACGAAATCGGGCAAAACTCGTTCTCCTTCCAGTTTGGCGGTGCATCCACTTCAGATTCACCCGACAGCGACGAATTCCCCATTCTTGCTCCTGAACACCTCCCAAATCCCTCAGTTCTTCCACTACTCCACCCCGACCCCTCTCAGCCACTCACAACCAACAACTTCTTTTCAACCCTCTCCCACCAACCCAACATGCTCTCCACATTCTGCGGCACTGTCGAATACGTTGCCCCCGAAGTCGTCCGCGGCGATTCGTACTCTTTTTCGGTGGATTGGTGGGCGTTTGGCTGCTTAGCTTAAGAACTCTTCCTCGGAGTGTCGCCATTCGTGGGCCAGGGCATCCAGCAGACTTACGAAAAGATTGTAGGTGGAACACTTTATTGGCCATACGGATTTCCCGAAGATGCGAAAGATTTGATCAAAAAACTGCTCATTCTGAACCCAGCGAAGCGATTGGGGATCGGAGTGACGACAGAAATCGGGCCGGACGGGAAGCCTGTTCAGCGATTGTATTCTCGTGGGCAGGACGTGATCTCTCACCCATTCTTCAACAGAGTCGACTTCTCCACTCTCAAACAGCAGCCTCCCCCATCACAGGTGTCGAGAACCCAAAATTCGATGAAAGTGGAATTCAGAGCTTGTTTTCAGCGAAAGAATACGAAGCAGAGAGAGAACGCCCGAGGAAGCTGATGGTCGCACGATATATCGAGCCTGTCGAGCTCACCAAGCAGCGAGATCAGGAAACGAGGACGAAGACACTGCGGGAGTTGAATTCCGACCTCACCCAACTTCCGGATCGCGTTCGGCCGGTGTATTCGCTTGTGTATTCGACCATATTTGAGAGAACGAGACAGACCAAGTTCCTCACGAAACTGGGGGAGAAGGTGAAGAGAGGAATCGAGATCGAGACTTTGACTCGCGCAAATCCAGATGTTGGGGAGAAGCCGGCTGGAGCCGAATTGGACACCGATCTGGACAAAGTCTTGAAAGCGGTCCTTCCCCCACAGATGCAGGATTTCACTGTCACCCATCCACTCTGGTCTTCTGCCCCAACATCTGAGATTCTCCTGCCCTCTCCATCGCCGAGAGAACCAACATTCTCGCTCATGTCCACACGTTCAGGAAACTCACTTGGCGACACCAACTTCTTCTCCACTTTCAGCAACTCACCCGACTTCACTGTGAACCCGTCCACAAACACCATTCTTGTCAATGGATCTTCGACAGTGTGTCAGAACACACTCGGAATGCTCACATTCACATTCACACCCAACTTCACCCTCAAAACACACACCAATTGGATGCAACTTGTCTCGCTCAGCCGCATCCACAAACACGACTACCGAATCAAAATCATCAAACACAAAGAATGGCTGAAGGGAGAGCGAGAACTGCGAGGGAAAGTGACAGGCTACTCGCAATACGGCTCGTCTGTCTCCTCCACCAACCCAATCAAGAAGCCCACAGACGTGTTCCGCTCTGTTCAGTCCAACACTGTCGTGTTTGCTGCGAAAGACAACAAGACGCTCTCACATCGATCGCCGTTCCAAACAGGAACTCAGTTTGGAGGATCGAAGAAGAACACATCAATACGCCACGATGAGCAGGGCAGAAACTGGAACCCGAAGCGAGCCAACGGGAAAGGCGAAGAGCACAGCGGGGATCCAAGATGTGATGGAGTTGTTCTCTCCTCCGCAGACCAGCCCGGAGATGTCGTCAAATACGTCAGATGACACTGCTGAGGATTCGCTCGCCGAACTCACATTTAAAAGCAAGAACAGATCATCGCGCGTGTTCGATTCGAGACACAGAGGCCCTGTCGACAAATCATCGCCTCTTCCCATCTCCACAACACTCACTTGCAAGACTCAACCTCGACGAGCAAGTGTGAATCTGAAGGATTCACTCGTCATCCCGACACACTCACCGCAGCTCTCTCCGCTGACAAGACGCGTCATCAAGCAGGCTCAGATCGTGCAATGACACCACACTCACTCTCACCTCACTCAACTCCCTCCCACTTCGCACATTCCTCTTCTCCAACCCGAATGCCAAAGCCAAGCCCCAACCCTCTCCGCAATCAACGATGGTGTGGAACAGCAACCCCCTGCTGAACAAGACTGGGAAGACCGTTCAGATCAGACACAAGAAGAGTCCATCAGTCATCCACATCGTGTCTGTCGTGGACGACCAGCAAGACCCGACCCATCGATTGGACGTCACTCCAGACTCCTCACTCCCACAACCGCGCACTCGCAGCGAAGCAGAAGAAGAAGAAGAAGAAGAAGAAGAAGAAGAAGAAGAAGAAGAAGAAGAAGAAGAAGAAGAAGAAGAAGAAGAAGAAGAAGAAGGGAGGAGCAGAGACAGAGAGAAGAGGAAGAACATCGGAAAGCAGAAGAGAAGCGCATCGAGGAAGAGAAACGGAAGGAAGAAGAAAGAAAAGCAGCCGAAGTGCCCCAATCGTCAAACACCCCAACACTCGAAACCGACCCAGAGTTCACAACTCCTCCGCAGGCCGAACGGAATGCTGGGTCTCGCAGACAATACGACTCCAAGCGTCGAGACAAACACGCACGGCACTCGCTCAACGACGTCCTATTCACTCCGCCCACTCCACAGAACTCCCAACTCGACGATTCGGTCGAGACGATCGAATCAATCGATGCTGTCGTTCTGGAATCAGAATCACCGATGCACACGTTCGGAGAAGCTGAAGATCCAAGCGAAGCTGATCGGATGGAAGAGAAGTGTCAGGAAACAGGATACACGGGCCAATCGCTCGTCACCCTCCCAACACTCCCCCCTGCGCCGCTCATCCGCCTCTTCACGCAATCTCTCCCGTTCCTCTTCTCGCTGTCTGCCACGCAGAGCAAGACTCTCTCGTCGTCTGCGGCAAGCCAAATGGGCATGAGCTTCTCGCATCCCATCCTACACACTCGCTGGAGATCTGACGGCTGCAGTCTCGCTGTCGGATGCAAATTTCAAATTACAGTCTCGTTTGTACGACCGACACTCGAGAGACGACGAGTGGAAATCTCGCACAAAAGAGAAGAGCACGAACGCAGACTCGACATCCAAAAACGGAAACAGCAGCTTCTCCTCTTCGATCTACGGAACCACATCGGAATGCTGGACCTCTCTGTCTCTCCATCGACACCCGCCTTCACCCAGATCGCCCATCACAAGCTTCCTGTCACAGCTGAGTCCATCCACCCGTCTGGTTCGTAATTCGCTTCTGCTTCGTACGACCGAACAGTCGCCCTGTGGAACACCGACCTCAAGAAGTGCATTACGTCGTCGTCCTCCTTCCAGTCTCGTGCGATGTCTGTTCTACAGCGAGCGAACTCGCCTTCCCAAAATGTATTTGGGTCGAACTCGCAGCTGGCGAGCTATTCGCATCTGTCGTACATTTCGGGTCTTCACTGGCAGCCTGTTGGGACAGCCTCGATCATCGCGTCAAGTGGAGGAGACGTCAGAGTGTCTTTGTGGGATGTTGGGTCGTTGTCAGGCGGTGAAAGCGTCCCGTCGTCTCTTCCTCACTCGACCGGACAATCCCCCACTTCATGCCAGAACGAGGAAGAAGGAACGATGAACGGAATATCGCGAAGACGGGAGGGTTGGGGATTGGAGAGGGGAACGATGAAGGCGAGATGTCGTTTGTCGGTGACGAAGGAAACATTCTCGTCTTCGCAATTAAAGCAGGCGCTCTCAGACACGTGGGCCAGTCCTACGCTACATCCTCAAACACATAGATTTTATCATGTGCAGCTACGAATGTGAACTGAGAACAAACCTAGTGTCGAAGTCGCAATCGTAGGAAGATGCATCCAATCTTAAAATGGAAATGCGATTTGAGAAGAGAAGCGGTGAACAAAGAAGATGGAAGGAACAACGAGGAGAGAGCAACAACGAGGAGAGAGCAACGAACAGAGAAGTGCACCAACGTTTGGCCTTTCGATGAGGACTCAACAACGCTTTTGAACCCTCTCCCGAACTTGCTTTTTTCATTCCTACTCCGTTATTTCGTACCAACTCTCATCACCTCTCGATCATTGCGCAAGCTAATTTTAACTGAATCTAATTGAATCTTCCAGTTTTTTTTCTATTATTTATATCCTCTTCATTGATGAAATTGTTTTTGGTGAACATTTTCAGAAGTGATCTGATCCACCCATAAGATAACATGACTGGAGTCAAGGATGTGAACCATTGAAAAACTAAACTTTTCCCACCTCTCAGTGTTTGATATGTGAAAAGTAATTCCGAATGTGTCAAAAAAAGAGGGGGTCGAGTCTCGAAAATAAACACCCATATGCAATCAATCTGATCAAAGAATCTCAAGAGAGAACTCTGATGGATACTAAGACAATGTACATCGCATTCCACTCAATTCTTGTTGCAGTCTATCGATTCCCAGTCGCAGGAAAAGCAAATGCAATTCTCACTGAACACATCAAAACGAGAAACGTTCGGTACATCGATTCTGAGTTCAACATTTGCTTCTTTCAAGCACTATCGTTCCTCACTCTTCCTGAGGTTACTGGTAAGAAGATATCAATCAATATGAGAAACGTTGAAGCAAAAAGATTGTTCGCAGAATCGAAGAATCTGACTCACCTGAAGCCACATCAACTTACTGAACATTTACGAAATTATCCTGGATTTGATATTGCTTGTGATTTGGAGAAAGAAATGATTAGACACAACATCACAGTTCACATTTATGAATACGATGAAGACAAGAAGCGATATTTCCTAAGTCAATCGTATGTCAACGAAAATGATGATGCTCGTGTTCTCCCACTTCTGATGATTCCACTCACTGCAACTCTCGTTCATGTGATGTTCATTGTTGGTCCTGAGAAAATCACTGGATACAAACTCTGTCCATATTGTCAGTCAAGAGGATTCCAAGTCAAGGATTCTCACTTCAAGACTTACTACGAGAAACATCTCAAAGAATGTAAAGAACTTGATGGAAAACATGTGAAGAAGATCTCACTTGATAAAACACCACGACCATATGTTCCACACATCCTCAACAATAGAACTCATGAATTTCTGATGGCACACAAGAGACAAAACGAATTCAAACCAACACAATACTACATCACTTATGATTTCGAAACAATGGAAGATCTCATTCTTGACAATCTATTCTCTGATGACAACACACAGTTGATCTCACATCTTAAGCCTCTCTCTGTTGCATCATCAATCAAGACAAAATCAGGTGTGAAGTCAATCTATTATGATCTTCGAGATGGAAAGGACTTCGTGAAGCAATGGATCAGAGAACTCTTCAAATACGCTGAGACAGTTCGAGAAGATAACTACTACGAAGACCCTGAAATCCCCTCACAAAATGAAGTCAGTGTGATTGGATTCAACAGTTCCAGATTCGACATCAATCTCATCTTTCGTGATCTCGTTGACAAGGATTGGAAAGTGGTGAGTTTCCTTGGATCCACAACGAAGTACAAACAAGTACTGATCCGACATGAGAAGACACAACAGGTTCTTCGCTTTATTGACATGATGTCGTATACCGGACCAATGACTTTGGACAATGCAGTCAAAGCTTTCGGAGGTAACACGACACTTCAGAAATCATTCTTTGCTTACGAATCATTTGATTCATCAGACTACGACACAGTACTGAGCAAACAAGAACCATTCTCCAAATATGAATTCTATTCCAGTCTGAACAACAGTGAAATGTCCGACAGTGATTACCAAATGTACCTTGATGATTGGAACAAACAAGGATTCAAGAACCGTTGGGAATATCTGACATTCTACAACATCCGAGATGTCGAATGTATGATTGCACCGTTGGATAATCTCATCGACTTGAACTTCCAGTACAAAGTGGACATGTTGCACAATCTCTCACTATCAGCGAATGCTTCAGCAATCAAATATGCGTGTGCGTATAAGGATTTTGATATCGATGATGATTTCAATAGAGTGGATCAATCTGGTGAAATAAAAATCACCAAACAATTCTGGAAGTACAAAGTTGCATCGTACATCTATCAAGACCAGAAAGCTCATCGCAATACTAACAAAAATGTCACTGAAGCAGACTATGAGTGGTTTGTTCAACAGTGCAAGAGAGTGTGCTACATCTGCAAAAGTCACTTCTCACAAGCAGTACGACCAACGTTAGACAGAATCGACAATTCGAAAGGACATTCAAAAGAGAACGTAAAGATCTGTTGTGATTACTGCAACACATACAAGTCAGACAAAGATGAACATCTCACAAGATTGAGAATTCAACTGAAGAAGTACTGTATCTGGAAATCATTTCCTATGACTCTGACACATGAGCAGACCTACCATAAACTGAGAGCAGCAGTGACTGGTGGATTATCGAATGTTCAGCACAGACAGAACATCAAAGACGTGACTCCAATCAATCACTTCAAATATGAAGACGGTAAGGTTCTTTCCACTGATACAGAACACGTCATGACTCATGTCTGTGGTGTTGACTTTAATTCACTTTATCCAAGTGCTTTCTCATCAATCAAGAACAAGAACAATCCATACACTAATCACAGAATGTACATGCCAGGAAGATGTTTATTCACCGCAACAGGAGACAAAGAATGTCGGGAGATCATAGAGGACAAGAACCAGAAGACACTGTTTGTTGCTGAATTGAAGGGACATATCGATGAAAAGTACATAAATGAGTTCATTAACTTCCCACCAATCTTCAGAAACATTGTGGTCAATACAACAGAAGAGACCATTGGAGAGAAGACCTATTCGTGGATGAAGAAACATGGATTGAAGACTGATGACAAACAAAGAAAACTGACACAGCTCTTGAGCACACACGATCAGTATATGTTCTTTTCGACATACTATCTGTGGTTCCTCATCGACTATTGCCACTTCATTATTGATGACGTAAAGAGTGTGATGGTCTTTTCGAGACATGCAGGATTTGAACCATTTGTGACATCATTCATGAATGACAGAATAGAAGCAATGAAGGTTGGAAACAAAGGAAAGGAACAGTTCTGTAAGACCAACTTGAATGGAAGTTACGGATATGATGGAATGAACACTGAGAAGTACAACTCAATCACAATCTGCAATGAGAAGAGAACATATTTGAAACAAATGATGAAAGGATTTGTGGCGACAAGAGAGATCAATGAGGACAACTACATCGTGATTGAAGATCGAGAGAAAGCATCATGCAAAACATGTCTGCAAGAAGCAGTGTTCACACTCGACAATGCCAAGTTCTGGTATCTGAATTTCATCTACAAATGTCTAGACATGAACAAGATTCATTTCTGTGAGGGAGATACTGACTCTTCATATTGGGCGATTAGTGGAGATCCGAATGCTGGAATTCATCAACAATTTGAACACGTGATTGCTGACAAAGAATTCTATGATGCACACAAATATGAATGGTTTCCCAACCCTGAAAAAGGAGTTGATGATGAGAAGAAATTGTTGGGACTAGCTATTGAAAAGGAAGGTGAGCAGATGATCTGTCTTGCACCAAAGTGTTACTCTCTCGATGAGAAATGTAAGATCAAAGGAGTGTCTCTAAAGAAAACAAATATCACAAGTGACGATTCTGTGAAGTGCCTGAACGGAGAGAAAACTGTGACTACAACATTGAACTTCACCGTAAAACGGTTCAAGCATCAGAATGATGCGTTCCAGACGAGAAGAATCGTGAGCGAAGAGGACACAAATGGATTTGAGATAGCGAAAATACAACAACAGAAACTCAGTCTCAGTGGAATTCATCTGAAGGCAATCGTACTTGAAAATGAATCGTGTCCTCCATTCATTCATGGACTGAAAGCAACTGATTGTATTATTGAATAAACACAAACTTTATTTTTGTATAAATGAATACACGACAGATTAATACTTTAGTGAATAGGTTACTGAATTGCACACAACACTCTAAAGAGAAAATATTCAATGTCAAGTTCAATAGAACCAACACTTTACCAGTATATGATGTCTATGATTCACATGGAGAATATATAGCAAACGACGAAACATATTTCGAGGATTGGTTCAATGGTGGATTACAGTCTGAATAGTTCAAAGTCGAACAAAAATAGTTCAAAGTCGAAGTTAATAATTCAAAGTCGAAATGAAATAATTCAAAGTCGAAGTGAAATAATTCAATGTCGAAGGACCAAATTTTTGGACAAACTTGTTCTTGTGAACCTCACACACCACTCTTTCATTCTCACAAAAACAGACTCAATGATCATGGTGCTGGCTAGTCTTGTATCATCCGACATCATTCAACACTTTCTCGGCTATAGTTCACATTTTAGAGCTCATTTCACAGTAATTCTTCGTCTAAGCCCAGAAAAACCAACAAATCAGATCCAGGACAAGATGATCAAGGCAAAAAGTCTCCATAATTTGTCACACCGATGACTCCTTCACGCCTCTCAAACATCAGTCCAATACTACAACCATTTGTGTATCACAGGCAGTTTTTTCTCAGACCAATGAAGTGACTTTTTTCATCTAAAAAGCTCAAAATCACTTCAGAAAGCATGAATGGATTGTTTGAAATCCTGAAAAACGTATTCACCCGATTAAACACATGGTTACAAAAATGTCACAGTAGAAATAGATGGAATGATGTGCTGCTTTCGGAGGCTAAAGGAAAAAAAACTGTTTTTCGACTTTGAATTATTTCACTTCGACTTTGAATTATGTCACTTCGACTTTGAATTATTTCATTTCGACTTTGAATTATTTACTTCGACTTTGAATTATTTCACTTCGACTTTGAACTATTCAGACTGTACCTCCTAATTTAACTATTTCAGATGGAACAAAAGTAGTCTCACAGTTTCTTATTGAATTCTTGGGAAAACGTTTTAGTGATTGGAGATGTGAAAAAGCATACAAGATGTATAAAGAATATCATCGAAAGTACAATCAACAAGTGACACCAATTCTCTCACCAAGAGTTCGAAGCCCTGCAGAGGCAAGACCAATACCCATTCCAGTGCAAAGACCAATAGCAATAGAACCACCTGAATATCTAATTATTCCTGGACTGAAGAGAAACTTGAAATCAATGGGGTTTGAATATGAATATCCAATGAAGGAGAGGAAGTTCGAAGAGGATGATGATGATGATGATGAAGATGATGATGACATTATACCAATTTCACAGATGCAGGATCCAATAGAGAGAAATCCCTTCTTCACACCAACAGTGTTCAACCACCCAGTGAGGGAGATCAGACAGAATGAACCGACGACACAGCAAGTGCTCAAGAAGTTGGCACAAATGAAAGGATTGTTTGATCATCAACAGAGAAACGATTCAGAAGATGAACAGATCAAAGCTGAGAACTCAATATTGAAAAATCAAAAGCAGATGGAACACTATATTACATCACACATTCTGGATGCAAATAAAATGAACAGAGACACATTCGTTCGAGCCTCGATAAACAGAAAGATTGCGAACGAAGATCTTGACTTCATTCTGACTCACACAAAACAAATCCCATTCGGAGGAAGATCATTTCAGGATTGGTATGAGGAATTTGATCACAGATGGAGTGTAGCACATCCGAGGAAAATTCAGAGAGAAAAAGGAGGTGATGCGATGAGAATTGATCCTCCAATGATTCCAAAAACAACGGAAAAAATAGTGTATCCATTTCGATCAAAAATGCAGTTCATGTCGAAAGCAATTGCAGGTGATCCACAGAAGACATCAGACAGAAAGGTTCCACAGAATTGTGATCGACCATACTTTTCTCCCAAGTTCGGATCATGGGAAATTGATCTGGTTTTCATTCAATCACCAACGTCGAAAACAGTACTTCAGATATACCTCTTCGCCATTAACATCAACACTAAATACCTTGTAGTGATTCCAGTTCTGGATAAATCATGGAGCAAAGTCAAGACTGCAATCAACGATCTGATAAATCATCGTGGAGTTCATGTCAACAACATTCGTGGTGATGGAGAAGCTGCATGGACAAGTGGAGAAGCATCAGAGTTTTTCAAGGATCAGAATGTCAATTCATATTTCACAAGCTCACGATTTACAAATCACAACAGAATTGTCGATCGAGTGATCAGAACAATCTGAGATGGATTCCAAGACAATGCGACACAGATGGCAAATCATTCACTGATGAATCAGATGGTGGAATACTACAACATGACTCCACATCGAGCGTACTAGAACAAGTTCACTCCACAGCAGGCACAAAACAATCGTGAAATCGAAGCGCTGTATATCTCCAGTTGTGAAGAGCAATTAAAGAACATCCAAAAGCAACAGACAACACAGATGTTATGGAAATACAAACCAGGAAACATACTGTTGATTCACCTTGATTTGGACAAGACTGTTGCTAAGTTTCAGAAGAAGCGTAGACAGTTTCAATTCGTGGGGAAATTCATTGAATACAAACACGGTAATGTGGTAGCGACTCTACTGAATGGTCTCACATGTCTGTCAAAAGTTGTCTACGTTCCAATCCAACACACCAAGTTCCATGCTGACTCAATTGACGACTTATCACCAGAGTTCATTGCTGAATTCGGTCTATTCTGACCTCAGAACTTCGTTCGTTTTCAAAAATGTTTCAGATATTTTTATTTCACTTCAATGACATCACTGAAAATATTAGAACCATTTGATCCTGAACAGAAAGAGTTCACAAACATCCACGACTTTCAGAGATACTTGGAGAAGAATAGAAAAGAACTGAATGAGTACACAACTCAGAAACTGAATAGGATGATTCAAATTTATGGATATCGAATCACAAAAATAAGAGGTGAGATAGCACTGAGGAAACAATATGTTGATGCTTCCACTTCACCTAATTCACATTCGATTGATCAAAGATTCTCAGACATTGAAGAATCAATTCGAACGCTCACAGACACTCTCAGCATGAGGCTTCGAAGTTTTGACGAGATGATTGGCAACCTTATCCAAGAAGTAACAGACCCTTCTGATTAGTCCATCTTTGTTGATCTCATTCAGTGCTACTCCATCAGTGTTGTATCGAAGAATGATTGCTTCACATTTCTGTTTTCGTTGATAGACATTCCAAAAATGTCGAATATCAATTGGTGAGTTCAACTGAGGATAGACTCGACTGATTCGTTCTTTGTTGAATCCTCCAAAGATCCACGTCGAATCAATGTTTGACTTCATATCAGCTGACAAACTGAAGAGCTCATGCATCGTCAGAAAGAATGTGAATTTCGGCTGTCGATTCTCCAGTAACAAGTCCATCATTGTCATTCTATTTTTGGATGCTCTACGTTCACCAAGGATTCTACGACAGTCATCAAGGAGGATACTCGTTTGAAGATTCTTCACTGAGAAGTCATCAATGTACAGTGAGTCAAAGAGATCTTCTCGACACTCATCAGTGATTCTGTCTTGCCACTGGTTGTCAATAATTTCTTCATATGCTGCTTTCGATTCAGAGAGTTCCAACAGAAATGGAAGTGCATCATCATATTTGACTTTCACATAAGGAACGTTCAGTATTGGTTTGAACTTGTCGAATGTAGGATCAATGTTCTTATCAGTGACGAAGACAAACAAATGGAATAGTTCATTCCGAACTTGAACATTCTGGAGCTTGGCAACCTCTCGAAGAGCATTGAATGTTTTTCCACTTCCTCTGTTACCAACGAGGACATTAACACTGTTGCGATTGAAATTTAGGTCGGGATGAATCTGTGATTGAACTTCATGAGAAACATTCCTATTTGATGCTTCACTCAGTTTTGCATTCACATATGCTGTTAGAGACAAGGGTTCCACCCTCCGCGAAACCTCTGGTTTAGCCATATTCGATTTGTTCATTTATGATTTAACTCTAATTAAAATATACTTTTGGTTTTTTTATTTTGTATGAAAACACACAATGTCACAAAAGATAGTGTACGTTCAACCACAAAGAAAAGCACAAGCGAAGAAACCAAGAATGAGATACGCAGCAGAGACTCAAGCAGCATTGAAACGAATCTATGCCGATGATGATATTCAAACCAGACGCAATGATGCTCTGTGTAGTCTTCCATCAGCTCGTGAGTATATTGCGAGAACTGGACGAAATTGGACTGCGAAAATAGAACAATATGGACAAGTTCCTGATGTGATGGTCTACGATAATGATACTGGAGATCTGATTGCAGTCAATGGTGCTATGCTAACTCCATACAACAGCAGACCAGTCAAAGAGACATACTATGCAATGAATCCAACACCAGACATGCGAAGACTGAAACCATACACATCATTCAATCAAGAGAATGGAAGGAGAATCAAAGCTGTACATCGGAATTTCCTCAAAAATGGAACATACGATTTGCCAACCAATTATCGAGACATCAGCTATGAAGAGATGAAGACCAAACGATCTCAACAACCATATGCATTAATGAAGAGAGCTGTTGGTGAACACATGACAGACACATTGGGAATAACTCGTGCAAATCGAAGCAATCCAGCTGATCCCAGCAAGAATGTGTTAGACAATATGGTGTTCAATTCAATTCAATCACAGATTGCATCACTGATGTGGGATCAATGGCTTCATGATCATGTTCAGGACTACAATCCCAGTATGAAACAAAAGAAAGCCTTCAACGATCAGATTTATCCAGTGTTTCTCCAAATGATCACTCAAGATACAACGTATTTATCGGAATACTGTACTCGCTATTCAACTCACATATCAACAGAAGTTAATAAACTGAAAGCCAAAGCATTCAAAACAGTCACAGATGATAATATCGATCAATCCCAATCTGAGATGCCTGGGTATTATCGATTTGCACAGTTGGACAGTTCTGGAATGGGAGCTATAGATCGAGCAGAAATGTGAATTTAAAAACATTAATATATTTTTTTTTATTTTTATAGAAAGAGATGCAACCAATTCTAAGTTGTCAATTTACGAAACACACAAGTTCTTCTTCAGTACCAACATCAATCACCAACAATGTCATCATCGAGGATAGGAGCAAAGCTGGTGTAGATAATAGAGGATCGAAGATGGAGATGGTCTCGGTAGAGGCTTCGAACCCTCCTTTGGGGAGAGAAAGAGTATGCTCTGAACCTGTGGTATCCAATGAACGAGGTGCTTACGATCCACCACTAGAGACATATCCATCAGCTCCAATCCAAAGCCGTTCAATCCCACTTCGAGAATACACTTCCAACATTTCAGCATTCAAAGATCAGTTACTACTCGTCTACAAGAATGCATTCGCATGTGAAAAGAAATTGTTGAATAACCTCATTGAACCTTCGAAGAAACTGATCACAAACCAAAGTGATTTATGTGCACTGATTGCGACACTCACTGGAATCAACGATGTGGTGATCGAATTGGATGATCTATCTGACAAGTGTTTATGTCTGAATAAACTCCCAATCTTTCGAACAATATTCAAGATCCTTGTTGGTGGAAAAGACATGAGTATTGCCTACAATGAAGCATACAACACTATTCTCAATTATGGCATTTCTCTGACGAAAGCAATACCCCGTTAGGGCAGAAATCTCTTCTGAGATTATTTCCTCGTTAAAATTATAAATGAATTGTATTTTTTATTTATACTAAAATAGACTTCGACTCTTCAACACAATTTCTCAAAATTGCATAAATGGCTCCAGGAAGTTTCAACAAACTCAAAAATATCGGCAAACAATTCTTTCAATTCATCAAACCTCTAGCTCCAACATTGCTTCAAGTCGGTGGTGGATTGCTCTCTCAAACGAACAGTAAATTCGGACAAACAGCAGGAGGAATACTGAATGGATTAGGAGGAATGATGGACGTTTATCAACAAAATAAGGCGATCAATCGAGCACCTCAACAACCACTCGACCCCAGTCGGGTTCGAAGCCTTGCAGAGGCAAGACAGATGATTGAGTACGAACAACCTCCACGAAATGGACGATACTCCAATGATGATATGCCACTCTCGTCAAATTCCAAAATTCAATTCAAAGGATAATAATTCACTAATATTCGAATATTTTTATTTTCCTAAAATGGCACCAGGTTGGTTATCAAAATTAGCAGCAGTTGGCAAAAACATACTCAGAGTTGGAGCTCCATTTCTGAATCTCATTCCCTTTGTTGGACCATTGATTTCTAAGGTAGCACAGACAGGAATTGAGATGATCCCAGATGTGAAGTCGGATCAGCAAATCCACGCAGAAAAGATGGCACAATATGAGCAAGCAATGAATGAAGGAAACACATCAGTTGCAAACAAACTCAGAGGAGAAATACTGAGACTAGAAGAAAAGCTGAGCGCTAAGAAGTTAAAAAGAAAAAGTAATAGAGTTAAAGCATAAATGTAATTTTTTATTTTGTTAAAATGAACTCACATTTAACACATCTGACAAACAAAAGAACTGGAGCATCATCATTGACTGGAAATACCACTGGAAGGATAGAATACACAAGAGATGACATGGGTCAAATACAACAGCAACTCATGTCTGAGCATCACATCAATTACCTCATGAATGATGGAGCACACAGTACTTCGATTCAGGAATTGAAACCATCAGAGAATGCACGATTCTACACAGGACAAGAGATAATCATTCCACTGACTGGTAATCAGGACATTTGTCAAATTGATGATTCGTTTATCACGTTCACAATGACAGCGACTTACTGAAGAAGTCAATACCAGCAAACTACAGCTGGCAAGATTGGATCGTACATGAATGAGAGAATCTTCATCTTCGTTGGACTCCAAGCATTCTGCATCAATCTTTCATATGACTTTACTATTCTTCACAACAATCAGAGAATCATCAGCACAACAAACAATGATGTCTCAATGGAATCACACATTTTACAATATGATAAAACCGAAGAGTCAATTGGAGAATCGAAAACATTGTCACACACCTTGGCAGAATGCTTGGAATCATGATGAATCGGTTGCTGGTGTTTATATTCCACTTTCGGATTTTACAACGACGTCCGGAACAGGAGTGTTTCAAGACATAATGATGTACCAATTCGTGTGTCAATCAATCTTGAAGATCTTCTCATTTTCTCAGGGATGACTGACTATCCAAAATGTCTCTTTGGTGATTTGAAATTGAGGTGTGCATGAATGAGGGGATGCATTTGTTTGTTGTTCTGTGAATCCTGAACTCACTTTGAAAGATACACTGCTCATCACTCGTGTAACTGGAACAGCTGGCACCAACTATTAAAGCAAAGCAATTCCAATTGTATTCAACATCGTCCAAATTTTCTGTGTTCCTTTCATCACCCATGCACAAGGAACTTCGTTCAAATTGGTCAATCATTTCAGCAACCAACAGTTACAAAAGGACATTGTTGTTTTGTTCAACAGCCAATGTCGACAACAGAACCAGAATTTGTGGATCAGTGTACATCTCATTGAACGTCATACAAACTATCGGATTATTGAAGTATTATGTATTGCATATGTGAGTGTTGGATAAAGGCAACAGAAGATGGTGCGAAAGAGAATCTGGAAGCAGATGTACCTACAAATCGCCCTGGAATTCCAGCAGAAAAGATCATTCTATCCATTTCAGAAGACGCCAACGCGGCAACAGGAATTGATTGTGCACGGCAAATGGTAGTTGTGAATGCCAAGGATATGCTTCTCTTCCGTCATTACGACAATGAAGTCGCGCTTCCATAATCCAATGCAGAAGAACATCCAAGTGACAATGCAAAATAGGTATTATCCAGAACAACCGACAACAACAACTATTGGAGCTCGCTTCTATCAGTTTGCATTATCGACTCTCAATCTCGGTGATTCGTACCCTAGCTGTTCCTGATTGACTTGGAGCGATCACTGACGGATTCTCGTTGAAGAGCCGAAACTCACTTTGGTGACGGAACATATCAAATGATAAGAACAATGACAAAGAGTTCGTCCAGTTCGCGACAATGCCAGCTTCCTTCTGTGCTTTCCTCACTCAGAAGTGGATGTCCAACAAACTGTAATGATTCGATCAGTTCAAAAGGAAATACTGCCGTCACTTTGAGATCACATCAATCTATCAAGGTAATCTCGATACATACTATAATG
>JARBJD010000381.1:0-66669 GCA_033064195.1 Blattamonas nauphoetae
CAAATGAAGAAATCTCAATATCACTTACAGCATACGTGAATGCTAAATTGAGTGAAGCATCAAATCGGAATGTTTCTCATGAAGTGCAATCACAGATTCATCAAGACTTAAATTTCAATCGCAATAGTGTCAATGTCCTTGTTGGAAACAGAGGAAGTGGAAAGACCTTCAATGCTCTTCGAGAGGTTGCCAAGCTCCAGAATGTTCGAGTAATGAATGAACTATTCCATTTGTTTGTCTTTGTCACTGATAAGAACATTGATCCGACATTCGACAAGTTCAAACCAATACTGAACGTTCCTTATGTGAAAGTCAAATACGATGATGCACTTCCATTTCTGTTGGAACTCTCTGAATCAAAAGCAGCGTATGAAGAAATTATGGACAACCAGTGGCAAGATCGCATTACTGATGAGTGTCGAGATGAACTGTTCGATGCTCTATACACTGATGACTTCACAGTGAAGAATCCCAAACGATAATACTCCTCGATGACTGTCGCAGAATCCTAGTGAACGTAGAAAAAATAGAATGACAATGATGGACTTATTTTTGGATTAGAAATTCATTTCTTTCTGACGATGCATGAACTCTTCAGTTTGTCAGCAGACATGAAGTCAAACATTGATTCGATGTGGATCTTTGGAGGCTTCAACAAAGAACGAATCAGTCGAGTATATCCTCAGTTGAACTCACCAATTGATATTCGACAATTCTGGAATATCTATCAACGAAAACAAAAGTGAAGCAATCATTCTTCGATACAACACAGATGGAGTTGCACTGAATGAGATCAACAAAGATGGACTAATCAGAAGGGTCTGTTAAGTCTTGAATAAGGTTGTTGATGGTCTCGTCAAGACTTCGAAGCCTCATGCTTAGAGTGTCAGTCAGCGCTCGAATTGATTCTTCAATGTCTGATAATCTCTGATCAATCGATAGTGAATTAGGTGGAGTGGAAGCATCAACATATCGTTTCCTCAGTGCAATCTCACCTCTTATTTTGTTATTCTGTATCCATCGATTTGAATCATCCTATTCAGTTTCTGAGTTGTGACTCATTCAGTTCTTTTCTATTCTTCTCCAAGTATCTCTGAAAGTCGTGGATGTTTGTGAATTCTTTCTGTTCAGGATCAAACGGTTCTAATATTTTCAGTGATGTCATTTTAAATGAAATAAAATATTTGAAACATTATTGAAAACGAACAAAGTTCTCAGATCGAAGATCGCACATAAATTAAAGTCAGCAATGAACTCTGGAGTTAAGTCGTCAATTGAGTCTGCATGGAACTTTGTGTTGGATCGGAACGTAGACAACTTTTGACAGACAAGTGAGTCCATTCAGTAGTGTAGCTACCACATTCCGTGCTTGTATTCGATGAATTTCCCCACGAATTGAAACTGTCTACGCTTCTTCTGAAACTTGGCAGTCTTGTCCAGATCAAGGGGCTGCAATTTTGGAGTTCGAAATCTGAGACAAAGTTCGAAATCTGAAGAAAAGTTCGAAATCTGGAAAAAGTTCGAAATCTGGGAAAAAGTTCGAAATCTGAAAAAAGTTCGTTTTCTCAAAAAAGAGTTCGTTTTGAAAGATATTCGTGTGGATGTTTGATCAAGAAAAAATTGAACAAATGGTGTAGTGGGAAGATGAAGAGCCTCTCACTCCTCGGTCAGGATCGAACCCCGGCATCGGCAATCCTTTTCCAAAGAAAGCTTCCAACATCGTGTTTGTTCATTTTCATAATTCTTTTGCCATCTCTCTTTGTTTTATTGTTTATTGACAACTGAAAGTAACTGTTCATTCTGTGAATCGGATCCTCCCAACTCCTCAATCGATTGACCATCTTTTCGACAACCTAAGAGTTTTCCGGTCTAAACTTGTCATTTTGTCTCCTTCTCCATCTATGCTCACTTCCCCATCCGAGCTGCCACTCATCATATCCACTCAACTTCTTTTCCTCCGAGATCTCATTGGAGAGTCTACCTCTCCCGATTTTGAACCTCTCCCAATACAACAAGAAAATAGTTTCAACAAATGATGATAGCAATGCCATATTTCAACTTTCTGTTGCTGACTAAACAAGTGAATGGATGCAAAACCTCCAACCTTTCTTGTTGAACGAATGCAATCCAATAGACTTCGCTAAGCACTTCCATCATCCAACCATTAAGCCACTTTTTGTGATATATCTCAGCAGGAAGCACCAGTGATTCCATCACTTCTTTCCACCAATCGTAACTCCTGTTTTTGACTGCTCCTGATCATCTGACACCCGATCTGTGTTCTTGCTCCACCATCGCGTTTTGCATCAATGATTATCTCAGCACTTATGTCGTTAGTTTCACCCCTCTCATATGGCATAATCGTAGCACAGTAAGAACAGGCGATTTGGACATGAAGAACAAGCTGGACAAAGAAACCCAGCTGGAACTGCCTTCACAAGCAAATTCGACGCCTCACTCACATTCTCTCACTAACCAGCACCCATATCAGTTTTGCATGCTGCCACATTCTCCTTTCTTCGAGGAGTGTGATTTCACAGATTCTTCACCGTCTCCATCCACCCTCACTCCAGAAAACCCGGACAATCACGCCACAACACACACGACAGCTCTCCCAGCCCGTCAGCGAGACATCAACCGCATTTGACGAAGTGGCAATGGATGTCGAAGATGAAGAGTCAGATGAGGAACACAACGACACCTACATGTCCTTCCTGTACACCATCTCATAAATCCCATCACATCTTCCAAGGCTCCACCTCGACCTGATCACACTCTCTCTCTCCTCGTCCTATCCTTCACCGCCTTCTCTACATGCTGCATTGATCCTCCCACCACTCCGTGCCAAACAAGACAAATCACTCCGACTCTTCTCGCTTCAAATCAACTCGTCTCTCTTTCTCGTTCCGATGTACACAAAGGCGTGAATTGAGCGGCAGAAAAGACAGGACACCTGTGGGAGGAGGGAGAGTGGGAAGGGAGAGGACAGAGGGAATTCGGGGACGTTCCGACGATGGCGAGATGAACGAAAGAAGAACGAGAGTCCAAATGCAACAAGTTTCTCTGTCGGACAGTCTGACTCGACTGATCCTTCCCTCCCTCCATCTCCACAGGCCTTCCTCGCATTTTTGCAGAAGCACCCGCCCACTTTCTGTGCCCGAGTGATGTCACTCGATACTGTGCTCATCCCTCCTCACTTTTCTTCAACACACCAGCATTCGCGGAGTGGAAGAGGCAGATGGAAGTTCAGAGAGAGGGAGAAAGATGCTGACGGAACAGTGCATCGAGCGAGGGTGGTGTGGAGGGAGTGACAGCGAGGCTCTGCGCGAGGAGAGAGGATGAGCTCACACTCTCCACTTCCCAATTGGCCTCGACAACTCTGCCCAGATCCAACAATCTCTGAACACACTCCAAATGGCGATCAAGCAGCGATGAACCCATCCGTCCTCCTCAACCCCTTTTTCAGCTCACCCAATCTCTTCAACCACTCACGCGTGACATCACCGTCTGCGTGTCGAGTTTAGAATGCAACAACCACTGTCTACACCCACATAGTTGCGGAGGAAGAACTTCTCACTTCCTTGCAGCTTTCCGATGGAAAGTTGCATGCTTTCTCTTCTTTTGACTTGAGTTTCACTTTTTGTAATTTCTCTCATTTCATGTCTGTTCTCATTCCACCAATCGAAGACAAGTGAAGTGAAACAAAGATAAGACAAACCCATGATGTTCTTTTCAACGAATGGTGGGAAGGAGATGAAGATGGACTGGGCACCTTCGGATGTGCTTTGGAGCTGGCGGAGGGTGTGGCAGAGTTCGGCGGCTTGTTGTTTCATCTCGTCGGTGGAGTCTGATCGGAGGAAGTTTTCTTTGATTTCGATCACTGTAGGGAGAGGTACTTGCGTCCAGTCGATTGTGGTTGCACCGTTGTCAAGTCGAATCACACCACTTGTCCACTCGCAGATTGTGAGGGAGTCGGAGTTCGGAACAGAAATGTTCACTCCATCAATCACACACTCCTTCAAAGTGACGATCGACCCACTCCAAGGATGAAGACAAATGATTCAGATGGCGTTTCAACAGCAACTTACTCTTTTGACCTCCAACGTACCTTCGGTCACCGTGATCAGAGCAGACTCGACTGGATGTGTGGCTGTAGTTGGGATTCGGATGATTCCATTCACATTCTTCCCATTCTCGATTAGTACCGACAGATCTTTTGAAATGACAAACGATTTTGTTTCTTTCGTCTCTTTCAGAACTTTGAGAGTGATTTCGTTGTGTCCGAGTCCATCGGCGATGATCCATGTTTTGTTGATCGACGGACATGGATTGGTGAGATCGCCACGTCAGATCATCAAAGTTGACGAATCATCAACAAACAACGTGATTATGGGTGGCTTTGGCTTCGTGGTGAATTTGTTGACTTGCTTCCTCATTGGATGTCTCCCCAGTTGCTAAGTTCAGATCGTAGTTGTGTCCGATGTTCACGTGTTCAGCTGTCAGAATCAGTTTGCAGGAAGTGCAGGGTGAGTTTGTGAACTGTAACGAGATGGACTTGAAGAGGTGTGAAAGCGGCACAGTGAATTGCTTCGCCTTTGGGTTGATGATGATCGCATTGTTGTCTTTCGTGATCTGTGCAATCGTGTAAACTTAATCGAAGACAGCGTGGCGACTCCGAGTCGTCCGTTGAGATTGAGCAAGAGAGCGTTCCATCTTCGTCGCGAGTGAGTGACAACAAGATCTGCGTTCGAAGCAGCCTGTTCGAGTGTGAGTGTGCACACACCAGAATCGAACGCTCTTCCTTCAAATGATAGGTCCAAACTGTTCTCGTCATCACTCAGCACAGGCGACACTTTCTCCAATCGGGTCGGTTCGTCAGGGATTGCGAATGTGAGAGTCGCATCAATGCATTTCGCGGTTGACAGAGACACAATCCGATATGTCTCACCATACGCCAGCGTGGATTTCGGGTACAGAGGGATCGACACTGTTCCAGTCGAGTCATCTTCAGATTCGGTGAACGACATTGTAACATTGATTATGTTCGCTTCTGTTTCCGATCCAGATGCAACAGACGACGGAACAACTGTCAGCGTTGCACTTCCACTTGGCAGTTTATGTCCAGACAGTGTCAGCGTGGTCGTGTTCAGATCGGTACCATTCACTTGCGAAGATATGCTGAGAGACGAGTCAGTTCGGGATTCGTCGATGTCGTTCCACCAGCATCGAATGGGACAGTGAGTGTCGTTGTCGATGTTCCATTCACTGAAAGCGTCACAGTGTATGGTCCGTTCGTCATCAATTTTCCCTCCCAACTCAATCTGATTTCTTTCTCATCGTTCACATGTTCCACTTTTGTGATCCCTGTGATCCGTGCTGGTTCTGAAGGCGTCGTCATTGCTGTCTCTGACTGCATCACGATGACTGAGGAGCCTGCTGGTTTCTCCGATGCATCGGTGATTGTGTATTCGGTGTTGAACAAGATCTTCTTGTTCGCTCCATAGATCGGAATCGAGAATGGTTGTCGCTCGAACATGGCACATGTTGTCCTGCGTGAGAGCAATCAATCGACCAACGAACGACGGCGAGAGAGTCTGCGATGTTGCTGACGAGACGTACAGCGAGAGGAATTGAAGAGCGGAGCAGCGGGCGGTTAGGGATGGCTGGGAGGGCAGCGTGGACGTTGTTGATGATGGTGTCGGAGATCTGCTCCGATTGGAGGCTGAACAAGTCGGGTTGGGAGTGTGTGACTGACGCGAAGCACAGAAGGATCCGAGCGAAGGATGCTGACGGGGCCTGTTCTTGAATCAGTTTGAGAATCATCAGATGCGCTTCGGGGCCGTCGGCGAAGGATCGAATGGACGACGTGAAACAGAACGTCTTGTCGAACGAGGTGTCGCAGAGGGAGGACACAAGGCGAGGTAAAGACCAACGAGATGGGCACGAGAGTTTATGGGGTCGATTTGGGTCAGACAACGCCCGGTTTCCTCGAGAAGACGACACGAAACTGAAAAGTGTTATAGGGAGGAAGAACAGACATAAAAGCGATTTGAGGGACAGTTTCATCGAAGAGATACGATGAAGGACCCGAGTGGAAAGAATTCAAATCCATTCTGAGATATCACTTCTGCCATTTCAGGAACCTGATCGCGAGAAGATGAGAAGAAGAAAAAGAATAAAAACGTGTTGACAGATTGAGTCGATCAGTGTGGTGAATGTTTGATCTTCCGACTGTACCAGCGAATCAATTGCAGCTGATATCGAGGTCTGTCCATAGTTGGCCAAAGAAGAAACGACAGCCACGACTGTCCGCGCTTATATAGATTGTACAGTCTAAATTGGAAAAAATATCATTTGAGAAAGCCGATAAATAGTATGCTTCTGGTATGATGGTCATTTCAGGGACGTTTTGAGAGAGTTCATTTGATGATTCGTGAGGAGGTGGTCGCTTTGATTCCTTGTCGCTGTGATGTGAATTTGCCTCGAATGAATCTGGTGGATCTTCGAGTGAGCTGATTTCAACACCCTACAGTTGGAGATTTGAATTTGTTTATGATCGAGAGAAAGACGGACCTTGAATCCAACAGTGGTTGTGCTTCCACGCTTTGACATGACTTTAGGCAGTCCCTTTTGGCTGTCTTCTTCGGTGTGAAGCGACTTGGGTCGAGTGCTCTTTCGGTTGGACGTAAGTTTTGGTTCATCGAAACGATCGATTGTGCTTTCCTTTGAGATGTGGTGGTGTCCTGAATTTTCGTGGATTTCTTGTGCTCCTTGATGAGAACATTCGCGGTTGGTCGGGTGAACAGCTGAGTCCGCTTCCTCTGTTGCATCTGATGGACTTCTCTTGCTGGTGCTGTCGTTGCTCGCCCTGCAGAAATAATGCCGATGGGTGCAAGCTTCTTGTTCTGTTTGAACGAGTTAGTGTTGATAAACACAGTGTCGTCTTTACTCTGAAGGTTAAATCGGTAAAAGATGATTCGAAATCATCATGTGTGGTGTGAATGTTTGTGTTGTACGATTGGGTCGTGAGTATCCACAAACGGACTAAACAAATGGAGGGAGTGACATGAACAAACAAGGATGACAACTTGTGGTTTTGTTGAGTAAAGATGAGCGATGAGAGATTGAAAGGAAGAGAAGTCAATCTGGTTTGGATCAGGAAGATTTTCTGATAAACTGTCCACACGACGGAGAAAATGACAAATGAATTCTGGAAAACATCGTATATCGTTGAAAAGATGGTCAATCGATTGAGGAGTTGGGATCCGATTCACAGAATGAACAGTTACTTTCAGTTGTCAATAAACAATAAAACAAAGAGAGATGGCAAAGAATTATGAAAAATGAACAAACACGATGTTGGAAGCTTTCATTTTGGAAAAGGATTGCCGATGCCGGGGTTCGATCCCGTGACCGAGGAGTGAGAGGCTCTTCATCTTCCCACTACACCATTTGTTCAATTTTTCTTGATCAAACATCCACACGAATATCTTTCAAAAACGAACTTTTTTGAGAAAACGAACTTTTTCAGATTTCGAACTTTTTCCCAGATTTCGAACTTTTCCCAGATTTCGAACTTTTCTTCAGATTTCGAACTTTGTCTCAGATTTCGAACTTTTCTCAGTTTTAGAACTCTAAATTGTGGCAGCCGATCAAGGTGGATCAACAGAATGTTTCCTGGTTTGTATTTCCATAACATCTGTGTTGTCTGTTGCTTTGGATGTTCTTTAATTGTTCTTCACAACTGGAGATGTACAGAGCTTCAATCTCCTATTGTTTTGTGCTTGCTGTGGAGTGAACTTGTTCCAGTACGCTCGATGAGGAGTCATGTTGTAGTATTCCACCATCTGATTCATCAGTGAATGATTCGCCATTTGTGTTGCATTGTCCTGGAATCCATCTCTGATTGTTCTGATCACTCGATCAACAATTCTGTTGTGATTCGTGAATGGTGAACTCGTGAAATAAGTACTGACTTTCTGCTTTCGAAAGAACTCTGATGCTTCTCTACTTGTCCATGCTGCTTCACCATCACCTCGAATGTTGTTCACGTGAACGCCACGATGATTTATCAGATCGTTGATTGCAGTCTTGACTTTGCTCCATGATTTATCCAGAACAGGAATGACAACCAGGTATTTGGTGTTGATGTTAATGGCAAAGAGATAGATCTGCAACACTGTTTTCGACGTTGGTGATTGGATAAATACAAGATCAATTTCCCAGGATCCAAACTTGGGAGAAAAGTATGGTCGATCACAATTCTGAGGAACCTTTCTATCAGATGTCTTCTGTGGATCACCAGTTATTGCTTTGGACATGAACTGCATTTTGATCGAAAAGGATACACAATTTTTCCGTTGTTTTAGGAATCATTGGTGGATCAATTCTCATTCTGTCCCTTCCTTTTTCTCTCTGAATTTTCCTGGGATGTGCAGCACTCCATCTATGATCATATTCCTCATACCAATCCTGAAATGATCTTCCTCCGAATGGAATTTGTTTTGTGTGAGTCAGTATGAAGTCAAGATCTTCGTTCGCAATCTTTCTGTTTATCGAGGCTCGAACGAATGTGTCTCTGTTCATTTTATTTGCATCCAGAATGTGTGATGTAACATAGTGTTCCATCTGCTTTTGATTTTTCATTATTGAGTTCTCAGCTTTGATCTGTTCATCTTCTGAATCGTTTCTCTGTTGATGATCAAACAATCCTTTCATTTGTGCCAACTTATTGAGCACTTGCTGTGTCGTCGGTTCGTAGTGTCTGATCTCTCTCACAGGGTGTTTAAATGGAGTTGTTCTGATTGACATTGGTGGATTGGGAATTATGTCATCATCGTCCTCCTCTTCAAATTTCTCTCCTTCATTGGATATTCATATTCAAACCCCATTGATTTCAAGTTTCTCTTCTGTCCAATTTTGATTGGAGATTCAGGTGATTCTATTGCTATTGGTCTTTGCACTGGAATTAGTATTGGTCTTGCCTCTGCAGGCCTTCGAATCCGTGGTGAAAAATTCACTCTGAGTCACCTCGTGATGATAAAATTGATATGCTTCGAATGCAAGTTTAGCAGTGCTATCCCGAATACGAACTCCTAGGAAGTTGCTTACAAATTGTTGAACTACTCTTCTTCCATCAGGTAGTGATAATTCAGGAGACAAACCTCCATTGAACCAATCCTCGAAGTATGTTTCATCATTTCCATCAAAAGGTCCATTAGAATCAGCGCCATGATAGACAGGTAAAACGTTAGTTAAAGTCCATTTCTTTTCGACTATTTCGTTTTGGAATGCTGTGTGCACCGAAGTAACCTATTCACTAAAGTATTAATCTGTCGTGTATTCATTTATACAAAAATAAAGTTTGTGTTTATTCAATTATAAAATCAGTAGCTTTCAGTCCATGAATGAATGGAGGACACGATTCATTTTCAAGTACGATTGCCTTCAGATGGATTCCACTGAGACTGAGTTTCTGCTGTTGTATTTTCGCAATCTCAAATCCATTACTGTCCTCTTCGCTCACGATTCTTCTCGTCTGGAACGCATCATTCTGATGCTTGAACCGTTTTACGGTGAAGTTCAGTGTTGTCGTCACAGTTTTCTCTCCATTAAGGCACTTCACATAATCGTCACTCGTGATATTTGTTTTCTTCAGAGACACTCCTTTGATTTTGCATTTCTCATCGAGAGAGTAACACTTTGGTGCAAGACAGATCATCTGTTCACCTTCCTTTTCAATTGCTAGTCCCAACAGCTTCTTCTCATCATCAACTCCTTTTCAGGATTGGGAAACCATTCATATTTGTGTGCATCATAGAATTCCTTGTCAGCAATCACGTGTTCAAATTGTTGATGGATTCCAGCATTTGGATCACCACTAGTTGCCCAGTACGCAGAGTCAGTGTCACCCTCACAGAAATGAATCTTGTTCATGTCGAGGCACTTGTACATAAAGTTGTAGATGAAATTCAGATACCAGAACTTGGCATTGTCGAGTGTGAATACTGCTTCTTGCAGACATGTTTTGCACGATGCTTTCTCTCTGTCTTCGATCACAATGTAGTTGTCCTCATTGATCTCTCGAGTCGCCACAAATCCTTTCATCATTTGTTTCAAGTATGTTCTCTTCTCATTGCAGATTGTGATTGAGTTGTACTTCTCAGTGTTCATTCCATCATATCCGTAACTTCCATTCAAGTTGGTCTTACAGAATTGTTCTTTTCCCTTATTTCCAACCTTCATTGCTTCAATTCTATCATTCATGAATGAGGTCACAAATGGTTCAAATCCAGCATGTCTCGAAAAGACCATCACAGTCTTCATATCGTCTACGATGAAGTGGCAATAGTCGATGAGGAACCACAGATTGTATGTCGAAAAGAACATATACTGATCGTGTGTGCTCAAGAGTTGGGTCAGCTTCCGTTGTTTGTCATCAGTCTTCAATCCATGCTTCTTCATCAGTGAATATGTCTTCTCTCCAATGGTCTCTTCTGTTGTATTGACCACTATGTTCCTGAAGATTGGTGGGAAATTAATGAACTCATTGATGTGCTTTTCATCGATATGTCCCTTCAATTCAGCAACAAACAGTGTCTTCTGGTTCTTGTCCTCTATGATCTCCCGACATTCTTTATCCCCTGTTGCGGTGAATAAGCATCGTCCTGGCATGTACATTCTGTGGTTGGTGTACGGATTGTTCTTGTTCTTGATTGATGAGAAAGCACTTGGATAAAGTGAATTGAAATCAACACCACAGACGTGAGTCATTTTATGTTCTGTATCGTTGGAGATAACTTTTCCATCTTCATATGTGAAGTGATTGATTGGAGTCACGTCTTTGATGTTCTGTCGATGCTGAACATTCGACAATCCACCAGTTACTGCTGCTCTCAGTTTATGGTAGGTCTGCTCATGTGTCAGAGTCATCGGTAGTGATTTCCAGATGCAATACTTCTTCAGTTGAATTCTCAATCTTGTGAGATGTTCATCATGGTCTGACTTGTATGTGTTACAGTAGTCACAGCAGATCTTCACGTTCTCTTTGGAATGTCCTTTTGCATTGTCGATTCGGTCTAACGTTGGTCGCACTGCTTGTGAGAAGTGACTTTTGCAGATGTAGCACACTCTCTTGCACTGTTGAACAAACCAATCATAGTCTGCTTCAGAGACATTTTTGTCAGTACTGCGATGAGCTTTCTGGTCTTGATAAATGTACGATGCAACCTTGTACTTCCAGTATTGTTTGGTGATTTTTATTTCACCAGATTGATCCACTCCATTGAAATCATCATCGATATCAAAATCCTTATACGCACACGCATATTTGATTGCTGAAGCATTCGCTGACAGTGAGAGATTGTGCAACATGTCCACTTTGTATTGGAAGTTTAGATCAATGAGATTATCCATTGGTGCAATCATGCATTCGACGTCTCTGATGTTGTAGAATTTCAGGTAGTCCCATCTGTTTTTGAATCCTTGTCTGTTCCAATCATCAAGGTACATTTGGAAATCTGGGTCGGACATTTCACTGTTGTTCAGACTCGAATAGAATTCATATTTAGAGAATGGTTCTTGTTTGCTCAGTACTGTGTCGTAGTCTGATGAGTCGAATGATTCGTAAGCAAAGAATGATTTCTGAAGTGTTGTCTTTCCTCCGAAGGCTTTGACTGCAGTATCCAAAGTCATTGGTCCTGTGTACGACATCATGTCAATGAATCGAAGTACCTGTTGTGTTTTCTCGTGTCTGATCAATACTTGTTTGTACTTTGTTGTTGATCCAAGGAAGCTCACCACTTTCCAATCCTTGTCAACGAGATCACGGAAGATGAGATTGATGTCAAATCTGGAACTGTTGAACCCAATCACACTGACTTCATTTTGTGAAGGAATCTCTGGGTCTTCGTATTGGTTGTTCTCTCGAACTGTCTCAGCATATTTGAAGAGTTCTCTGATCCATCGCTTCACAAAGTCCTTTCCATCTCGAAGATCAAAGTAGATTGACTTCACCCCTGATTTTGTTTTGATTGCTGATGCAACAGAGAGAGGCTTCAAGTGCGAGATCAACTGAGTATTGTCATCCGAGAAGAGATCGTCAAGAATGAGATCTTCCATTGTTTCGAAATCGTACGTGATGTAGTATTGTGTTGGTTTGAATTCGTCTTGTCTTTTGTGTGCCATCAGAAATTCATAAGTTCTATTGTTAAGAATATGTGGAACGTATGGTCTTGGCGTCTTATCGAGTGAGATCTTCTTCACATGTTTTCCATCAAGTTCTTTGCACTCTTTGAGATGCTTCTCGTAGTATGTCTTGAAGTGAGAATCCTTGACTTGGAATCCTCTCGATTGACAGTAGGGACAGAGTTTGTATCCAGTGATTTTCTCAGGATCAACAATGAACATCACATGAACGAGTGTGGCTGTAAGTGGAATCATCAGGATGGGAAGAACACGAGCATCATCATTTTCGTTGACATATGATTGACTCAGGAAGTATCGTTTCTTGTCTTCATCGTATTCATAGATGTGAACTGTGATGTTGTGTCTACTCATTTCTTTCTCCAAATCACAAGCGATATCAAATCCAGGATAATTGCGGAAGTGTTCAGTAAGTTGATGTGGTTTCAGGTGAGTCAGATTCTTCGATTCTGCGAACAATCTTTTGCTTCAACGTTTCTCATATTGATTGATATCTTCTTGCCAGGAACTTCTGGAAGAGTGAGGAACGATAGTACTTGAAAGAAGCAAATGTTGAACTCAGAATCGATGTACCGAACGTTTCTCGTTTTGATGTGTTCAGTGAGAATTGCATTTGCTTTTCCTGCAACTGGGAATCGATAGACTGCAACCAGAATGGAGTGGAATGCAATAAACATTGTCTTCGTATCCATCAGTGTTCTCTCTTGAGATTCTTTGATAAGATTGATTGCATACTTCGAATACTCATTGATGTCTCCTGAACTTCTGATCACCGTTGGGAAACTCTTTGATGTGTTCTCCAATTCTGGTCTGAAGTCTTTGTATGTTGTCTCATCTTTGTCTTTTCTCTCGATGATCTTTCCGAAGTCAATACTAATCTTGAATGGATGATCCTTCTCTTTTTCGAACACTGCTTTGATGAAGTTTGTGATTTCTTCAACATTCTTCAGATGATTGTGGAAGTACAACTGATATGGTTTTCCATTATCTTCAACCTTCTCGACTTCATTCTTTTTGAACTTCCTTCGTGCATTCATGAGACATTCATTGAATGCTGCTTTGTCTCGCGGTTCTGCGAGTAAGATACATTCTTCAAATCCATCAAATGTCTGAACTTCTCTCTTTTCCATTTGTTCATTCTTCTTTTGAATGATCAAGATATTCTTCATCCAATGATCCATCAACTTCTCTTCAATTGATTTCAGTTTCCATGTCATTCTGAACACTTGCTTTTCAGTTCATCTTTGTTCACTCTTGGATTTGCTTTCATGTTTTCCACGATCATTCGGTGAGCAAGTCGATCTTCTGATGCCATCTGTTGTCGAAGTTTAACTTGTTCAATAAAATCTGGAATGAGATTGATATCGAGATTCTTTGTTGGATGTGGAAACTCGAGATCTGTGTGTTGAAGCATATTCAGAAGAAATGAACGATGATGTTGATGATTTGTGCTGTCTGGAAAATACGTTCGACCATCAATAAATTGAAATTGTGTATTCGGAAAGAGGTCTCGAATTTCTTGAATTCTTTCCTTGACTGGTTGTGGCAGTGCCATTTACTACAAATTAAAAATCCGAAAATAAAAAAGTTGAGCGTTTATTTCTGTTTTCTCTGATGGGGCTTTTCAGTGCCTTTAACCAGGAATCAAGTCTAATTCTGAACACTTCACTTCCGCCAATCTCTCGATATGTGAATGGAACTAGAACTTTAGTGTACTCACCGACGAGTTCACAATTGTATTTCTTCAGTTCATTTTCAACGAATGATTGAGTGTAGTGTCGACGTTTCGCTAGGTGAGGTCTGTTTCCTTGATTCCACAACTTTGGTTTTATTCTCCATTCAACTCCCTCATGAACGTACGTCACCGGCACATTATTTCTGACATACTCAGAGACTAGTGAACAGTTCTCTTCTCTCATTGATTCAATTAATGCTTGTTCTGAACATACTCGACGTCTTTCGCTGTACATCGCTGTTGGATTCATTTAATACAAATTAAAAATTCAAAATAAATTTTCATTCGTGGTTTTCTCAGTTCTGGATTTTTCACTCAGATCGAGGATCAATGGGTTCGATCACTCATTTCTCACAAGTGATAGTTTCGTTCTGATTCGTCGCGATTCTGATTCTCCGGAACTGTAGGATCATCATGGTATGCTCCGTTTTTTGAAGATTCCGGACTTTTGCAGAGTTATTGAGCGATTCACAACCGGGTCCAGATCTTTGCACATTTATGTATTCTTCATCATTTCACTCTCATTTTCTTCTTGTTTTAGACTTGTTTCAGCTGTTTCCGGGCGAATTGTCACTTCATTTTCACTAGTTATTGTCTCATTTTGACCTCACTTCCGTCTTCATTTTCTCGTTGTGTACTGTTTTTAACCACTTCATTCATGTTTCTTTCAACTAAACTTTGTCTCGAATATAACACACTAATTCCCGTTCAGTGAAGATTCCGACATTCTGCAGAGATCTCACTTTCAACGGCTCACTTCATATCTCGGAATTTTTCCGTAATCTTCATCATATCACATACATTTTTGAATCATTTTTGTTGTTTTTAAGAGAGAAAAACCGGAACACAGACCTAATTTTCACTATTGACGCCACATTTCACACCGTTTTCACGTTCGTCAATTTCCATCTCAGTTTCATACTTGCCCGTTTTGTTCATGCTTGTTTCGCTTTCTTTTACTCTGTTTTTGTGAAAAAGTTGATGAAAACTTGACTAAAATGATGTGCTAGTGAAGTGAGAACGGCCCACAAAATGGAAGTGATATGAGCAAAATGAAGAGGAATGGTGAAGAGATCAAATGTGAAATGGGGAGCAAAAGTGATGAAATGAAAGGGACTACAGTCGGTTTTGAAGTGACAAAAACGGTCAAAAGTTGAGAAGTGAAAACATGAAAAAGTGACTTTATGGGAGAACTATCCGACAAAATCTCCTCAAAATTTGAGCACACCTTACTCATACCGTGAGAAAGAAGGATTTGTAACGAAATTCAGATCAAAAAATCCATAGTGTCAAAATGTTGGTGCAAGAGTGTCGTCAGAGGTGTGATCGAAGAACCGACAAAATGAAACTAAGGAAATGCACTATACGTCTCGCGTCGACTTATGTTCGTTAAAATGATGCAATAACGGAGTAAATGAAGTGAAAGTAGTGAAATGTGAAAATTCATGAAAAAGTGTGCGAACGTAGAGGTGTCAAAAGTTTTCAGAGATGAATGACACAAAAAGACGTCAACTAGCGTTTTCACACCCAAAAACACCATTAGACGTATACATGCCTGACATGACACAATTTTACAAAAATCGAGAAATCCGACTGACAGTCACTGACATGAGATTTTTAATTATGGGTCGGATCTCGGAGAAATTAAAGTTTTTCCGAAGATCGAGATCTCCATTCTTAGATGACAAGATGATGTATTGCATATTCGAAAAGACTTTTCTTACAGTTTTAATCACAATTAATCGATATTTTGTGTTTAGGTTGAATAGCGAAATTCTAAGGGATGATCGTGTCAGTGTCAGTCAGTGACATTTCACTGACATGAGCGTTTTTCTCAATGAATAGTGCGTTTTTGAAACTAAAAGTTGAAAAATATCGTAGAGTGAAGTGTGAACAATGTGTGGTCACAAAAATGCGGTTAAAATTCACTGTAGTTGTCGAGAAAAAGGCTCATGTCAGTGTTTTTTCGAGCATGTCAGTGACATGACTTTGTCAGTTATGTGTAGCTTTTATGATCACTTTTAACTTCACATTATTCCTTTGTACACTTCATACACACTCATTTTATCTAAATTTTGTCTCTTTTTTCAAAAGAACACCTCCATCACGAGAAATCGCTGTTTAATCTCTCCAACTTTTTATGGTTCATCTCACGAAGGAGGGCTCCTTTCCTTCTCTTCCTTCTCTTTTAACTTCTCGTTCCTGTATGTTTGCTCAAACAGTCTTAGGAAAGCGAGCATCATAAACGTTTTCATCACCATTTTGATGACGATCTCATAGAGGTGGAGCTTCGCTCCTTTGTCAAGATAGTACTCCTCGATCACTCGTATGTTGAACCCAGATGGTATCACATCATTCATAGTATCTTTTCATTCATCATTTACAGTAATAATAGTTTCTTCACATCTCTATCTTCCGTCTCTCTCACAGCTCGTCTATCTCTGCCTTCGTCTCGCTCGTTCCTATCTCCCTTTCTAAAATCGTCCGATACATCCTGGAACAAGTTTATTTTCGTAATCCTTCGTTTTTAACTGCAGGAATCACAAGTTGGACAGGTCACGATCTTCTCCTAAAGATGTCTTCACCCCACCGAGCTCATCCAAACACTTTCCCTCTACCAGACGCTCCTGTATCGAAGGGAACAACCGCTCATTTCACTGATGACACATTATCTGCTCAGCTTTTGCTTTGACATTCAATCGCCTTTCTGATGCGCCTCTAATCTCGATTCTGAACTAAAAGCCAAATTTCCTCATCTAAGTGTGTTCTTTCTTTGATTTTATCAACTTCACTGCTGTTTCCTTCTTTTGTCTTCCCACCTACACTCATCTCACGATCGAAGGAGTCAGAGAAGCAATAATCACTGCCACAAGACATTGCAGAACTTTCTGGATCGAAATATGTGAAATTACTTCGCAATCTGTTCTCACCGCTATTCATATGATTGTCTGGATTGTTCAGTTCGATCATGCTTCTTAGGTCTCTCTCTCCTGAGCGTCTGCAATTTGTGAACTGTTTGAAAAGAATTTCAATGATTCACACGTTCGGAACATTCACGTGAACGGTGTTTGAATGGACAGATAAGGACAAATATGGTTGGGCGCGAATCAGAATGCGATGAAACACGAATCTAAGTTGAAGGGGAGGTCATTCTTCAGTCTTTCATTCGTTCATTTATGTTTCTGTCATCATCTCGTTCTCATCTTCACAGATTTTGAAGAGGGAACGCACAACTCAAAGCGGAGATCTCGAGAACACTAGAACTGAAACAGAAGGTCGATTGGAAGAGTAAATAGCAAATCTGGAATTACCTCATCGTGACAACATAGAACGAACCAAATCTTAGCACGAATCCATCGTCAATCTTCAAAAAAGAACTAGCATCTGAAAAAAGAAGGACTTTGTGAACGAGAAAAGGAAGATGCGCGTCGAATTCAAAATGAAACGAATGAACAACGAATCCAGAAGGAATTTGGTGTTTTATAAGCGACGGGAAATGGCCTATGGACAAATCCAAGTACACTCCGAATTGCGAAGGCTGATCTCGAAAGAGAAGGAGAATGATGGTAGAAAGAGCTCAAAGAAGAACAAAGGAAAAACAAACAAGCCGAGAATGAACTCCAGAATGTGCAGATGGGGCAGCTCAGAAGAGACGGGATTCCTCATAATCATCCTCCAAATACTCACATTCAACGTTCAATATTTTCTTTCACTCGACAGCCCACTCGTCACATCAACAAATACATCAAACATCTCGCTCATCTCTCTGTCCGCCCTGTTGTCCTTCTACAATTTTCCGCTGAGCTTGCACTTGATGACGATCGTCCCGAAAGGACAGTCGGGGACAGTCGCCGATCATTCCCGTTCGACTTCATTCAGGTGAACGTTGTGTCGATCCTGGCGAGCATCTCCCACACCAGTCGAACAAGAACGGGTTTGTGATTCCTTATCTGGTGGAGCAGAAGACGGAGAGTTGGAAAATGACGAGGAGGGAAGTAGTGTGTCGAGGAGGGAGGTGAGTGTGTCGAGGAGGGAGGTGAGTGTGTCGAGGAGGGAAGTGAGTGTGTCGAGGAGGGAAGTGAGTGTGTCGAGGAGGGAAGTGAGTGTGTCGAGGAGGGAGGTGAGTGTGTCGAGGAGGGAGGTGAGTGTGTCGAGGAGGGAAGTGAGTGTGTCGAGGAGGGAAGTGAGTGTGTCGAGGAGGGAAGTGAGTGTGTCGAGGAGGGAAGTGAGTGTGTCGAGGAGGGAGGTGAGTGTGTCGAGGAGGGAGGTGAGTGTGTCGAGGAGGGAAGTGAGTGTGTCGAGGAGGGGTGGAGTGTGTCGAGGAGGAAGTGAGTGTGTCGAGGAGGGAGGTGAGTGTGTCGAGGAGGGAGGTGAGTGTGTCGAGGAGGGAGGTGAGTGTGTCGAGGAGGGAAGTGAGTGTGTCGAGGAGGGAAGTGAGTGTGTCGAGGAGGGAAGTGAGTGTGTCGAGGAGGGAGGTGAGTGTGTCGAGGAGGGAGGTGAGTGTGTCGAGGAGGGAAGTGAGTGTGTCGAGGAGGGAAGTGAGTGTGTCGAGGAGGGAGGTGCGCGAGTGGAGGGCGCGGAGGTTGAGGAGGGAGGACAAGGTTGGATCGGGAGCAAATCAGCACAATGATGTTCTGAGCACGCCAGTTGTGTCGAGAGCGATGACACAGCCAGTGAACGCAATGAATGAGCTGACGATCGCTGAAACGAGAAAGCGAGCAACAGCAGCCATCACTCCACAAAATAAACGGCCAGTGACTCCAGACACCACACGAACACCACGTCCCGTTGAGGTAAAATAGCGAGGAAGTGTCGTGATTGAGTGGTACGGAGTTAAATGCACTTGAATTTGATCATTTCAAGATTCAGTCTGATTGAGATCTCAATTCACACAAAAACGATGAAATGAAGGTTAAACTGAGATTCTAAACTATAATAATCCCAATTGTTGATTCATTGTGTTGAAGTGGAAACAAGTTGTTGATCCGACCCAAAGTGAAAGGCAGAAAAAGGGACTGACAACTGACACGGCTTTTTGCCGTGTCACTCATGTATATTAGACGACGAAAAGTGATCAAAAGGACATAGTCCCGAACGTCCATACCTTTTCTGAAAAAATCTCAAAAAACGCGAAAAAACCTCAATGGGTCGGATCAAACCAAAAATCTCGGAAGTGCTTTTATCGAAAATCCTACCTTTCAAAATGATTTCCGTCACAATCAAACGTGTTTGAACACAATTTGAGCCATAAAGGTGTTCATAGTGGTGAAATCCGAACATCGACTTTTTCGTCATTTTTGGACCTAAGTTCGGTACACAGTTCGACGAATTCCCAACCGATTTTGATCAGGATTGTCTTGATCGATGACCTACAGTGTCCCCAAGATTTTAGAATTTTTGCAGAATTTTTCGAAATGGTTCTCACATTGGATTTCGTTGATTTGTGGTAAAAATAGATTTTCAGTATTTTCATGACCTTTCGTGGTACTTTCTCAAGTGAGGACGGTCTCCAAAATACAACCAATTGTCCAAGCGAACGTAATACTCATTCTTTGTTCGTAAATCGCGATATTTGAATGGCTCAAGTACCTTTGTGTATGTTCCAATGAGTTCACAATTCTCTTTTTCAATTCATTTTCAACAAACGATTGTGTGTATCGTTTTCGTTTGTTCTGATGAGTTCTGAATCCTTTCATCCATTTTGATGGGATTACTATCCATTCAATTCCTTCATGTCGATATGTTACTGGAGTACTTGAATGAGTGTATTCAGAAATGAGTTCACAATTCTCATTTTCATTGATTCAATAAGCTTCTCTTTTGTACAACGATTTGCTGGTCGAAGATATTTCTGGCGATTCAGATGTGGTCTGTATCCTTTGACGAAACTATTGACGTACACTTGATAAGTTTCATCTGGTTTCTCTTCGAGATAGTATTCGAAAGTGCTTCCTGTGAGATATGTTGTTTCTTGTCGATTGAGAGTTGGAGGTGATTTCATTTTCAAATCTTCTTTGTCCAAAATTTCCAGTAGTTGTGTTGGTGTCAAGACGCTGCTCATTTTATACAAATTAAAAATTGAATAAAAAAGAAATCGACGTTGTTTTCTAAAAGTACTCAAAATTTGCTTCCAAAAAGACACTTTTCAAGAGGTCCGTTTTTCGCCTTTATTTTTGAATTTACGGCCAAATATTGACTACTCTGAAATGTCAATATTTTCAGTAGTAAGTGAGATGGAAATTAGAATGAGTCATATTAAAAAAATCAATTGGCTCTGAGATTCAAAATGATTTCTCGTTCCAATTCTCCTAGGAGTATCACCTATGCCAGTTTGGTTCCCATTTCGCTTATACCACTACTACTATAGTTGGTGACAAAAACTTTTTTGTCTAATTGCCGTTTAGATGTTCACTAAACTTGTGAGGGGTGAAATCTTTAGTTTTTGTTTAGATCACAACAGATTTCACTGATTTTTGACATAGCCATTTTATTGCCCTATTTTGTTTCAAAACCTCTCAAAAGCTTCTCAATGATGAAATACATCTAAAAAACCGATTCTGTGAGATAGAATCAATAAAATGAATCAATCGAGATGAAAGACGAAAAGAGTTTTCTCTGGTTCGATCCTGAAAAACCTTCGATGATCCGTCCTTGTTCGAAAAAGGAGTCAAAACAATTAGTAAAAGCTGAAATGTGAAAACAATAAATGACCACCAGTGTGTCATTTCAAAAATATTTGCTCAGATGATCAGATTTCTGAGCATCTTTATTGCTGCAGTTATGACGGAATGACTGGTTGAATAAACGAGCACAACAACGGACTGTACGAAACATGTCAATGATTCATCAGTAGTTCGTCTAAGGCTGTTGAGAAAAGCATCGGTTGAAGCGGTCGACAATGGAATCACAGATCTCAGAAACTACACGGCTTTCGCTTCTAGAGAGGCATCCAATGCGGGCTGTAACTTCACAGTCGCTACGAGAGATCGAAATATAACAGTCCTTCCGGATTCAGATTCAATTGGATTGTTTTGCCAATTCAGAAAAGCAGAACAATCTAATGAGAATGGAAACTGAGAGATGGACATGGGAGAGCGTTTAGAAATTGAAGATGTGTCTGTTGTCGCGTCAGTCGCAGTTATTGGGATAGATTCAGCTACAAAAGCACTCGTTATGGGTTAGGGGAAAAAAGGAAAGACAATCGTGCTTTCAGCACATCCAACACACTTAACTTCTCAATAAATCAAAGATTTCTAATTCAAAACTCGAAATGAGATTTGTATGCAAGGCGAAACAAATGACATGGGTGATTCTTTTTCAAAAGTTGCATGCGTCTCCCTTTCGTATTGAAGTTGAGGATCTCTCAGAAATCCTCCCAGTTCACAGGTCCAGCCACTATCGACATCATTAAGGTTTGATATTCAACTTTTCTTCATTCTCGCATCATATCTTTCCGATTCAAAGTTCAGGCTCCTTCTCACCATCCAACGTGATTTGATTATGAATCTAGATGATCCGACCCGTCTCAACCAGCGTATTGGATGTAGATCAGACTGTATGTATTGTTTTTTGTTCTCATGTGCTGAAACTCAGCACTTTTTTGTCTCGTCGCAAACCAAATCTCAGGAGCCATAAGGATCTCTCAAGAATCGCATGATTGAACGTTTTGGACTGTTTTCGCTCTATTTCTCCTTTTGTTTCAGAAATTTCTCGTTGTACACCGTCAAATTCGATTCACTCTTTTCGATCTACCTCCCACTGCTACAATTCCTCTCATGCTCGTTTTTCCTTCACAATTTATCACAAACCGCATCGTCCGGACACTTTCTGAAATTTCCAAGACTAATCTTATCAAGTCTGTTGAATATGTCTCCTCGAACATTTTGTGACTTTTTCTCCAATAGATGACCTTGTGTTGGTTCTTTCACACAGAATGAGCTTTTACGCCGTTTTCCATCATTTCTCTCTTTTGAACTTGTTCTGTGATAAAAGTGTGCAAAATTGTCTTCAACAAAAAATGACGATATCGAACGCGATCGAACTTTAATTCCACGAATTTGCCTGTTTTCTGTCTATTACACAGGTGAACGGTAATTGGGCAAAAAATATTTTTTGGTGACGCTCCATAGTGTTTTGCAACCTTTCAAAAATAATCTCCCACATCATGCCCAGAATGGAGGATGAGGATATGGTGGCTCCGACTCGTTGGCCCCGAGGAACATCAAGACTGAGTGACACATGTCCACAATAAATCGATGACTCGGTCTGTCTTCACCGTACATTCGCGTTTGTTCGAGAGTGTCTTCGAGACCTTCCAAGAACATAGCTTGGACAATCCGTTTCCCAGATTTGAGCACTTCAGAGTCTTGAGCCTTCCATCCTTTCAGTGACGATTCAATACTGGTGAGAGCATTCCATTCTTCTTGTCTGTGGAGTGAACTGATCAATACGCGGACAATCGGAGAAGCGAGAATGAACTCCAAGGTTGGAAGATGAAATGGACCGATTCGAAGGATGGTGCCCAACATAATGATAGTGGAGCGGAAGAACCCTGGAATGGGGGCGTTCCAATTGGAGATCAGAAATGATTGAAATTGAGACGATGGGATCACGAGCTTCCTAAAGATCATTTCACGATGGTTGTCCTGGTCAGTTGCAGCAGTGATTTCAAGTTCCCTGAGAGTCGAAGGAAACGAGAGTTCGAGGAGGTCTTTGATGTTCCAGATGAGCTTGTCGGCTATTCTTCCATTTCCTGAAAGGGGCAGTGTGTGGGGGTTAACAATCACGAAGAGGTTGGTGAAGAGATCTGAGTCCACCAAAAGAAGACGAGTGGCTGGCGTCGAGATGCTAAGAACTCTGGACAGGAATTGCAACGCTGTCGAGACAAGGTTTACGTCAGGAGATGAGAAGAGACTGAGGATGCTCTCAACAAAGCCAGCAGCCGATCCGGTCGATGAGGGAACCAGGTCAGTCACGAGTTTCACTGCAGCTGATCCTCTGTCTTTGCCAAACGGTTCGAGACTCTCCAAAAACAGGGAGGCATTATCAAGAAGAGCATTGCAAAATGGATGTTCATCTTTTACAAGGGCAACAAGCGAACAGTAAATCGTGGATTTGTCCTCAAATGACAATTCTGAGTTCGGACTGAAATTCAGAAATGGTTCATGCACTGGCTTGACCGTCAACGGGGAATTCGATGAAGGGACCACACGGGTGTCGTTCGGGGTATTCAAAGCAACAATTGTTTGTCTCATTAAAAAAGGGTGAAAGATCGTCCCATTGTAAGTTCGAAAGATTTAAAACGGCTTTAAATTGTTTTAATACGAATTGACCAAAGAAATTCACTTAGAATGATTTAAAGAATGAATCGACCAGAATTTCACAACGAATACGTTCGTGACAGACACAGATCTCTCGGTCTTGAATGATGTTGTGAACTATGGGTAGATCTAGAATCGATGTGGTTCCTTCTCACGTGGGCATGGACCCTAACTCAAGCTCTTCATGATCTTCAAGTTCCTGATCTTGGAGAAACGATCTCATCACATTCACGTGTGTCCAATCACGAAGAATCACCACAAACCATCATCCTCCAGCATCCACGATACCAGTCAAGAACTGTGGAGATCTCATCAGAAATTATTGCTATAAATGGGAATGTGCATTCACGTCCAACAATTTTGGAAAGTCAGCAAGTGAAAGAAACGTTATTGCGTGTGACAAACTCAACCGCGTCGTTCATGAACCTTGCTTTCAAACCACTTACCACCCGAATTCTGACCGTAACTGACGGTTCTGAATGTCTTGTGGCCAACTCGGTGATATCGGTGATTGAAGACGTATCACCAATCGAATGCAGTGATTCTACCGTTCAAGTTGTGGACTCCGAATTCGACTTCGCTTCGACCCAGAATCGTTCCCCCTCCCTTTCCACCACTTCATCGTTGTCCAGTTCGGTGTTGTTCCACAGCTGTTCGTTCTCTGATGTTTTGGTGACATCGCCTGGTTCGTTGATCTGCTGCTCGTCCGTGCAGACATCTCAGATTGATCACTGCGATTTTCGGAACATCAGCCACTACCCCACTTTCCTCCAGTCGTCATTTTCTCCACTTTTCCACAATGTCTCCGTTCTGAACTCACACTTTTCGGATTGCGAGAACGTGCTGTTCGGAGGAGTGGTGCGTGACACGGAAGACCGAACATCTCTCCTCGCGGCCAACACGACATTCACTCGTTCCCGCAGCACATACACAAATCGAACTGGAGAAACGTTCGGCCCGATTGACGAAACAGCCGAAGTCGTCACTGTGGACCACCGCTACCGACAATGCACATTCACTCAATGCGTTTCGGTGGATGTCTATGGCGGTGCAATTCGATGCAATTCTGGAGCGAACCTTGCGGTTGACAATTGCACGTTTATCAAATGCCACAGCAAATATGCTCTTTCTGGTCAGGGTGGAGGAATATCATTTGATGGCGACACAGATAAGGCAGGCGTGTCTGTCACGCGTAGTATCTTCTCGGAGTGTGAAGCTGTTTATGGGGGAGCTGTTCGATTCATCAGACCCAGCCATCTCGTGATTCAATTCTGCAATACCTCCAAATGCTGTGCTGTTCAACCCACGACAGGGACTGTAGCTGGACCGTGGGGAGGAGGGATTGGGTTGACTGGAATGCCCGTTGGAGCTGTTCTCTCAAATGTGAGATTTGAAGACTGTAAGTCGGCCAAAACAGCGTCGTGTATGGACAACAACTTCGCGTCAGGCTCGATCACTTTTTCGAATCTCCTCTTCGCTCGTGGCGAATGCCAACAAGGCAATGTCATCTTTTCACACGTGAATGGTGAGCCAGAAATCGCTTTTTTCAGCTGCACGTTCTTCTCGAATGTTGCGACAGCGACTCGAGAAGGCACAGTGAATGGATCAACAAGAACAATGGCAATTGGAAACGATATCCGATTTTCTAGCAATGTTGTCTGGGAACGAGTCCTGAAATCCAAATCGTCTTTCGTGAACTGCTTCAGCACTTCAAACTTCCCAAGAATTGCCCTCGATACCAATCCTCTCGTCGTGGATTTCTCCGCTTTTCAAACAGGAAACGAGACACTCTTGGACATTCATTTACCGACACCAGGAATTGTTGTGAGTGCTGAGACCGGACGAGATGGAGATGGGTGTGGATCGACTGGTTCTGATTCGAAATGCCAGTCGATTGGTTTCACTGGAAAGAACAGACTGGCAGACGCAGACACTACCATTCTCGTTGAAGGAGGTCGATATGAAGAGACGATCTCGTTTAATGTTGGAAGCAAGCCCGCTTTCTTCTCGTCGAATGGTGACGAATATCCCATCGTCAGCTTCTCTCCTCCATCTGACGAAGACAGCTTCATGGCACTTGGTGTTGGGAAACTGTCGCTGAGCCTCTTCACGTTTGTTCCGTGTGAGACAGCGAGCATTGTGAAAGTTGTTGGCGCTGGAACGCTGACAATCGAATCGTGTCAATTCCAGAACGAAGATGGACTGACTCCGATTGTCAAAACAAGCATCATCACAATGAAAGAAGGAACAGCACTTCTGAAGAAAGTAACGTTTGTTGGAATCTCGTTCAATCAGGGCAGCATTGTGAAATGTTCGGGAGATGTGACAAAACTCGAAATCCAGGAATGTGTGTTCACTGGAATGAGTGGAACAGCTGGTCCTCTGATCTCGTTCGAGAGATCCAATGAAGGAGGAGAGTTCATCGTCAACGAAAGCAAACTTCATGGAAGTGCAGTTGCTGGGAGTGTTGGAGGGATCGCGACGAACAACATTGAGACTGTGACGATCACTTCAAGCACTTTTGCCTCTCTCGCCACTCCTACACAAAAGGCGGCAATTGACATTGCGAGCTGCACAAGTTTGACACTTGCGTCGCTTCTGTTTGAACGATGCATCGGAAAGAGTGCGTCAGACATCTTCGTCACCAACTCGGCATCGGTCTCTCTGTCGTCACCTCTGTCTCAGTCGTTCAGTGCTTCTCGCTCACCAACATCGTTGATCAATGGAGTTGCCTCAGACAATTGGCTGACTCGCACACCTCTGGCTGTGGATGGAACATCTGGATCAGATGAAGAGTTCTGTTGGAAGAATGTTGGCTGCTCTTCGATCACCTCACTTCTGTCGCATGTTGACCACAGTGTTAAATGGAACACGACGCTGAAAGAAGAGACTGTTGGCGATTCGGCGATCTCGATTTCAAACAATCTGCAGCTGACGATGACAGGGACGACACAAGCTGGCTCGATTCTTTCCCACACTGGATTAGTCTCCTCTCCACTCCTCTCTGTCGCCTCTGGTTCTCTGTCAGTGTCACAGCTGACACTGTCGACAAACAAACCAGGCTTAACCCGCACATCATCGTTCTTTGTGATGACAGGTGGTTCACTCAGTCTCACCTCTGTCACCTTCCCCTCGCTCTCCTTCTCGAACTCTGGAAGCATGTTGCAAGTGTCGGGAACAGGAAGTTTGAGTGTGTCGTCTGTGACCTTCTTTGGATGCTCGACGGATGGAGTCGGATCAGTTCTTCACTCAACATCGTCTGGAACGATCTCTTTGAACATAGTCTCGCTGAGTGGGAACAAATGTGGATCGGGAAAGAAAGGACGAAGCATTGCGATTGAATCAACAACACCAATCGATCCATCGAATGTTGTGATGACGAACGTTCAGATCGCAAGTGAAGGAAACACTGGAGATCACGAAGTGTTTTTGAAAGGGTCATCACTCCCATTGACAGTACCCTCCTTCCAAAACCCGTCACTTTCCAAAACCCGTCACACTTTTGACGGGTCATCTTTTTGTTGTTTCCACCTCTCATTTTCATCTCAAAATTGTTTTTATTCAACTTTTTTTTGAAATGAAATCAATTGAAAACAAATCGAGAAAAAAGTCAACATAGTAATACCTCCTTGTTCTGGTCAAGGTGATCAACCCTGAATTTTGTTGTGGGTGATCCTCCTCGACCAGTCATCGTACAGACCTCTCGTTTTCACTGAATTGAATGTTTTGGTGGAATTGAAGCTTTTCTGTCATTTTCAATCTTGTTTATGCAACAGACATTTCCGTCATTTCATCATTTTGCGCCCAACGATCAAAAATGCAACCTTTCCGTCACTACAACTTCTTCACTTGTCACAAATTTTTGTAAAAATCATTCGGAGAGCATCATTCTCTTGGTCAAATGATAATTTCTTCAAAAAAGTTTAGATAGATGCCAAATTTGTGTGAAAACTGTCGAAAACATGAGTTTTTAGAAAAAGATGAGAATTAAGAGTTGTTCAGAAAAGAATGAAAATGGCAGAAAAGCTTCAATTCCACCAAAACATTCGATTCAGTGAAAACGAGAGGTCTGTACGATGACTGGTCGAGGAGGATCACCCACAACAAAATTCAGGGTTGATCACCTTGACCAGAACAAGGAGGTATTACTATGTTGACTTTTTTCTCGATTTGTTTTCAATTGATTTCATTTCAAAAAAAAGTTGAATAAAAACAATTTTGAGATGAAAATGAGAGGTGGAAACAACAAAAAGATGACCCGTCAAAAGTGTGACGGGTTTTGGAAAGTGACGGGTTTTGGAAGGAGGGTAACATCGTCGAACTTTGGATCGACACTTGGATCGCAAGCAGATCAGACGGTGGCCAAGATGAAGCAGTTCTTTGGGGAAGACACGTCGGACGGTTCGATGTCTGGTCCTCTGTCGAATCTGCTCTACCGCCACTCGACAGGACCAGTGAGTGTGGATGCTTCGTTCTGGGATCATGGATTCTGTGGACTGTCTGCTCTTCCGTGCAAGTCTGTTGAAATGGCTCACTCGAAAGTGAACGAAGCAGATCAAACTGTGGATTTCGTGACAGACGTGAAGATGACAGGCACGATTGTCTCGAAATCATCAGGATCGATCATCAAATCGTCATCTGGGAAGAAGATGACAGCAGACAGCACGTCTCAATTCGTAATTGGAACTGGAAAGATGAGATTGGAGTCGCTGACGTTGGAGCTGCCTTCAGTTCTGTCTCAAGCTCTGTTTGTTGTGTCAGGAGGAACATTGGATGTGAAATCGACAGTGACTCTGACGAATCCAACGACAACATCACACTCAAATTCACTTCTGTCAATGAGTGGTGGGACAGTTGCTCTGGATGGAACAAAGCTGACGACAACACAGAAACTGACTCTTGCTTCATCGGCTCTGATTGTTCAGTCGAAAGGATCTCTCACGATCTCGAACATGAAGATTGAGAATGTGAGCAGAACAACTGGAGATGGAAGTGTAATCTCCGCGACACTCTCCGCAAACACTGACAAACTCTCCATTGTCTCGACGACATTCACATTGTGTTCGTGTTCGGCTGGGAATGGAGGAGCGCTTTTCGTGACTTTGTCAGCATCGGCTCTCTTCTCAATCACAGGCACATCGTCATTCACATCATGCACAGCAAGTGGGAAAGGATCGAAATTGTATCTCTCTCGAACAAGCCTTGTCTCGTTCCTCACACCAAATGAAGGAACTGGCCCTCTGGACTCGATCAAGCCACCACTCTCCACAAAGGCGGCTGCTGATGCAATTCTGAACGAGTTTTATGGATTTGAATCGTCGAGCTCGGAAGGATCGCTTCCTTTGTACTGGTATCCCTTCAGCTCAGACGACACGACGATGCATGTTCACTCATCTGGACACGCTCACTCGCTTTGTGGGAAAGAAGCTCTTCCTTGCCAAACACTCCCTGACTCTCTGAGCAAGATCCAATCAGCATCAACATTGATGATTGACTCAAACATCGAACTCTCTTCGAAACTGCTGTCTCTCCCAAGAGCCTGGACACTCACCAAAAGTGGATCGACTATTCTCTCTATCATCTCATCTGGCCAACTTGAAATCAGCAATTCTAGATCAGCCCTGACTCTTTCTTCCCTCTCTCTCGGCGTCGGAACACTCACATCGGAGAGAACCACTGAACTCATGACAGTCTCAGGTGGCTCTCTCGTTTTGTCATCCTGCAACGTCTTCTCATCCACATCCAACCTGCCTGTGTCTTTCGTTGCTGTCTCAGGCGGTATTGTTTCGATAACTTCAACCACACTAACTATCCCGACCATTCAATCGAAACCGGTGATCTCTATCACCGGAGGAGAACTTAAGACTGATTCTTCCACATCGTTCGGAAACTCAGACACAGCTACACATCAAGCTTCCATTCTGTCGATTGGAGGAGGAGAAGTCGTTCTGGATGGAACGTCGCTGATTGCTTCACAGTCAATGACCTTTGCCTCCTCTCCATTGATTGTTCAGACGAAAGGATCGCTCACACTGAAAGACATAAAGATTGAAAACATAACTCGCCAGGCTGGGGATGGAAGCATGATCTCCGCGACACTCTCCGCAAACACTGCTATATTCTCGATTGAATCAACAAACTTCGCCTCATGTTCAAGTTCAGCTGGAAATGGAGGAGCATTGGCAGTGACAATCACATCAGGATCGTTCTCGCTGAACAAGTGTCGGTTTGAGAGCTGTTCGAGTGGGATGGACGGAGGAGCAGTCTGGCTGGACCTGTCGAAGATGCCATCACCATCCCAATATTCGCTGCTGCAAACAAAATTCGGGACCGGAAGTTCAGCAAACAAAGCATCTGGGAAAGGAGACTGCGTATTTGTGATGGGGGAGAATCTGCTTCGGGTGATTGTGGGGAGCCTTTGGCGAGGGTCATTCGAGACGGCGGGAGAGGACGATTTGTGGGGAAGGGACAAATCAACATCGACATCAGGAATGTCGTTGTTGGGGCTTCTCCAATCGCAAGTGATGGGGGTGGGAGAGGGAGGAAGTGACGAAGCAGCGGGCACGATGGACGACCCGTTCGAGACACTCCGTCGCTGCTTCGTGGAAACAGAACAAAGCGATGGATCATTCGCTGTGGTTGTGGTTGAGCGGACTCGGATCGGAGAAAGCTGTTGGCTGGTGGATCAGCCAGGATGGACGATGTCTGTGAGTGGAGGAGGAGGTGGAAGTGGGGGGTCGTCTCAAGGGGAAGTGCTGTGCCGTGTGAGTGACGAGGAGAAGAAGGCAGGAACAGCCTCGTCGTCGCCACCGCACGCGATGGTCACTCTGAGCGGACAGACGCTCTCTTTCTTTGACATTCTGTTCTCTTCATTTTCTGCGCCTCGCTCGATGGGGTTTGTGTTTTCTCTTCTGGTGTCGTCGCACCTCACTCTGTCGTCGTGCTCGCTCTCTTCATCGTCTCCCGTCGCTGTCTCTCTCGTCTCCGTGTCTGGCTCTTCGTCATTCTCAGCAGACAATCTCTCGATTCGTGATGTGTCGTTTGTTGGGAAGGCAGGGCTGATGAAGTTTGTGGAAGCAAGCCGAATCGGACTGACATCGTGCTCGTTCTCGTCGATATCTTTGGAAGGAGGAGCACTGATGTGGGGGACGACTCGTGGTGGGATGGCAGTGACGAACACAGATTTTTTGAACTGCAATGGAAAAGAGTTCGGAAGTGTGATTCGAACTCAGATTGTCGGAATCACCGCATCAATCACAAACAGCCACTTTACGTCGTGTTCAACAGAAGTGAGGATGGGAGAGAAGGGCGGGAGAGACGTGGTTGGGGGAGGATGTGTGGTGGTTGAGATGATGACGCGAACAAGCTTGACTCGTCATCTTCCCTCTTCGTGCGTTGACTTCTCTCTCTCCTCGTTTTCCGACTGTACGCTGACCAACACTGACACTTCGTCATCCCCTTCCTCGTTGTCTTCATTTGTGGGTGGAAGTGGATTCTTGATTTTTGGGAACGAGAACTCAGATTGTGTGATTCTTCAGAAAATGAAGCTCTCTCACTGTTTGTGCGCCGGGTTCGGAAAGATGAATGGATTTGATGGGGGAGTTGTGGTTGGGAGGAGGCACGCGATCTTCACTGACCGACGCGACAGTTGGGTTGGAAGATGCCAAATTGGAAGCATTCAAGTGCGATGATCCTCTCCCAATGGATTCCGATGCCTCCGAACACCTCCCTTCACAACCTCTCTAAAAGATGTCATTTCTCTCCTCTTTGTCTCATTCTCGTCGTTTCTAGAAATCAGAGATTGTTCAGGTCATTCTTTTTTTCATGTTTCTCATCACTTCACAACATATTCTTTTGGATACCCAGACGTTCTGTCCTCAAAAACCCATGATCTCGTTTTTTAACAACAAACTACAGAACCATTCACAAACTTTCTGCACAGATTCTCATTTCGAAAAGGGACAAAGTATGGGTAGATCTAGAATCGATGTGGTTCATTCTCACATTGGCTTGGAGCCTGACTCAAGCTCTACATGACCTCCAAGTTCCTGATCTTGGAGAAACGATCTCATCACATTCCCGTGTGTCCAATCACGAAGAATCACCACAAACCATCATCCTCCAGCATCCACGATACCAGTCAAGAACTGTGGAGATCTCATCAGAAATTATTGCTATAAATGGGAATGTGCAATCGCGTCCCACGATTTTGGAAAGCCAGCAAGTGAAAGGGACGCTATTGCACGTGACAAACTCAACAGCGTCGTTCGCGAACCTTGCTTTCAAACCACTTACCACCCGAATTCTAACCGCAATCGATCACTCCGAATGCCTTGTGTCTAATTCGGTGATATCAGTGATTGAAGGCGTATCACCGTTCGAATGCAGTGATTCTCTCGTTCAAGTTGTGGACTCCGAATTCGACTTCATTTCGACCCAGAATCGTTCCCCCTCCCTCTCCACCACTGCATCGTTGTCCAGTTCGGTGACTTTCCGCAGCTGTTCGTTCTCTGATGTTGTGGTGTCATCGCCAGGTTCGTTGATCTGCTGCTCGTCCGTGCAGACATCTCAGACTGATCACTGCGATTTTCGGAACATCAGCCACTGCCCCACTTTCCTTCATTCGTCATTTTCGCCACTTTTCCACAATGTCTCAGTTCTGAACTCGCGCTTTTCGGATTGCGAGAACGTGCTGTTCGGAGGAGTGGTGCGTGACACGGAAGACCGAACATCTCTCCTCGCGGCCAACACGACATTCACTCGCTCACGCAGCACGTACACAAATCGAACTGGAGCATCAATTGGTCCGACATCGAAGACTGCCGAAGTCGTCACTGTTGACCACCGCTACCAACAATGCACATTCACTCAATGTGTCTCGGCGGATGCTCATGGTGGTGGGATTCGCTGCGAAACTGGAGCGAACCTTGCCGTTGATAATTGCACATTTATCAAATGCAGAAGCTATCGCAAAAGTATCACTTCTGGGACAGGGGGGGGAGGAATCTACATGAGCGGTGAGAACGTTGGTGGGGGAGCATCCGTCACCCGTTGTGTCTTCTCGGATTGTGAAGCTATTTATGGAGGAGGAATGCGTTTGATAAGACCCAGTGATCTCGTTGTTCAGTTCTGCAATCTCTCAGAATGCTATGTCGTTGACGTCGGACCAACGCCTTTGGTTGGATGTTGGGGAGGAGGAATTGGGTTGACTGGAATGCCCCTCGCGTCTGTTCTCTCAAACGTGAGATTTGAGGATAGTGAATCAACATTAACAGGAGCGCATCTGGACAACAACCACGCGTCAGGCTCGATCACTTATTCGAATCTCCTTTTCGCTCGTGGTGAATGCAAGCAAGGCAATGTCATCTTTTCACACGTGAATGGTGACCCAGAAATTGCTTTTTTCAGCTGCACGTTCTTCTCGAATGTTGCGAGCGACACTCGAAGTGGCACAGTGAATGGAACAACAAAGGCAATGGCAATTGGAAACGACATCCGGTTCTATCATCTTCCTGTCTGGGAACGAATCTTGAAATCAAAATCTTCGTTCGTGAACTGCTTCAGTACTTCAGACTTCCCAAGAATCGCACTCGACAAGACTCCTCTCGTCGTGGATTTCTCTGCTTTCACCGGAGGAAACAACACACTCCTGGACATTCATCTCCCGACACCAGGAATTGTTGTGAGTGCTGAGACCGGACGAGATGGAGATGGGTGTGGATCGACTGGTTCTGATTCGAAATGCCAGTCGATTGGCTTCACTGGAGAGAACAGGCTTGCAGACGCAGACACGACTGTTCTCGTTGAAGGTGGTCGATATGAAGAGACGATCTCGTTCGATGTTGGAAGGAAGCCCGCTTTCTTCTCGTCGAATGGTGACGAATATCCCATCGTCAGCTTCTCTCCTCCATCTGACGAAGACAGCTTCATGGCACTTGGTGTTGGAAAACTGTCGCTGAGCCTCTTCACGTTTGTTCCGTGTGAGACAGCGAGCATTGTGAAAGTTGTTGGCGCTGGAACGCTGACAATCGAGTCGTGCCAGTTCCAGAACGAAGATGGACTGACTCCAATGGTGGAAGCAAACATCATCTCAATGAGAGAAGGAACAGCACATCTTCAGAAAGTGGAGTTTGTTGGAATCTCGTTCAATCAGGGCAGGATTGTGAAATGTTCGGGAGATGTGACGAAACTTGAAATCCAGGAATGTGTGTTCTCTGGAATGAGTGGAATCGCAGGTCCTTTGATCTCGTTCGAGAGACTAAGCGAAGGAGGAGAGTTCATCATCAACAAGGCCCAACTTCATGGAATTGATGTTTCAGATGGTATTGGAGGGATCACAACCAACAACGTGCAGACTGTGACAATCACTTCAACCACTTTTGCTCATCTCACAGATCAATCGCAGAAAGCTGCCATCTCGATCGGCTCCTGCACAGCCTCCCTCACACTCTCCGATCTCGTCTTTGAAGACTGTTCTGGCTCTGAAGCGTCATCTCTCTTCGTCGCGTCTTCGGTCACACTCACCAATCCCATTCCAAATTCAATCAGCACAACAGACTCCCCAATCTCATCTGTCAATGGCGACACAACAACCATCTTCATTCCCAAGCCAAACACTCTCACAGTCGACCGTTCACTCGGATCAGGTGGAGTCTTCTGTTGGAAGGAATCAACAGGATGTGTCTCTCTCTCCAGTCTCGAACCTCGAATTGGAAAAGGTCACACTTGGCCGATCTCAGCCGCTGCAGGAACTTCTCTGGAGTCTTCGGTGACTCTTGAAGACAAAACGCTTCTTGTCTCTGGAAGTGGAAAATCATCAACCACTTTCCAACACTTTGGTGGGATTGACTCGCCTCTGTTTGTTCAGACGTCTGGGTCACTCACCGTCAGTGGAGTGCATTTCTCGATCTTACCAGCCCAATCAACAACGCCACGCTCGTCGTCGTTCTTCTCAATCAGTGGTGGAAGCATCTCACTGACGAGTGTCTCGTTTATTTCAATATCTTTCTCAAGCTCGAACAGTCTCGTCACACTCACTGGAGCTGCATCCATCACACTCGACACAATCGATTTCTCGGGAATGACCACGGAAGGCTCGGGCTCAGTCCTCCATTCGACGTCGACCGGAACAATCGCCCTCTCGTCTGTCTCTTTCTCGTCGTGCAACTGTGGATCATCTCAGAAAGGACGAAGTGTCTTCATCGAAAGATCTTTCGTCGCAGACTGTGTTTCGATGACCTCTGTGCAGATCTCATCTGCTGGCACTGTCGGTTCCCACGACATCTTCCTGAAAGGCTCGAACATCGCATCGACAGTCGCCCAAAACTGGGAATCGCTGATCGGAGCAGAGAACACTCTCACTTCTGCTGTGATGAACCAAATAGTTGGCGAAGAAGAGGGCTCTTTGGTGAAAAGTGGGCCTCTTGCGTATATGCGATATCCTCACACGGAAGGAAGCATGCATGTGGATGGACACTATTGGGATCATGAAAATTGTGGGAAGGAGAAGCTGCCGTGCAAGTCGTTTGAGTTTGTTCATTTGAAACTGAACACATCCAATCAGAAAGTTGTGTTTTTGTCTGCCTACTCACTCTCCGGAGAGATCAACTCGCTCGCACTTGGATCGGTTCTGTCGACGAAGCTGACTCAGACAGTGTCGACCGATCAGACAACTCAGTTTGTTGTTCAGGCTGGTCCTCTCTCGTTCGAGGCAATCAACATTCTCCTTCCGACAGCAATCACAAAACCGCTGTTCGTTGTTCAGGCCAGTGTCCTCACCATTGCATCGTCACTCTCGATCCAGAATGCACCGAGTGCATCGACACATCAAGCGCCACTCTTTTCTCTCTCATCTGGCACTCTGCAGATGACCGGAACAGAAGTGATCTTCCAACCGATCTTCGCCTCAACCAAATCGCTCATCGAACAGACAAAAGGATCTCTCACAATCTCAAACTTGAAGATTGAGAACGTAACGAGAACGAGTGGGGATGGAAGTGTGATCTCTGCGACACTTTCAGCGAACACTGACAAACTCTTGATTGAATCAACGACCTTCACATCGTGCTCATGTTCAGGTGGAAATGGAGGAGCGCTTTTCGTGAGTCTGTCAGCATCCGCTGTCTTCTCAATCACTGGCACATCATCATTCACATCATGCACAGCAAGTGGGAAAGGATCGAAATTGTATCTCTCTCGGCCAGACCTTGTCTCGTTCCTCACACCAAATGAAGGAACTGGCCCTCTGGACTCGATCAAGCCAACACTCTCCACAAAGGCGGCTGCTGATGGGATTCTGAACGAGTTTTATGGATTTGAATCGCCGAGCTCGGAAGGATCGCTTCTGTTCTACTGGTATCCCTTCAGCGCATTGGACACGACGATGCATGTTCATTCATCTGGACACACTCACTCGCTTTGTGGGAAAGAAGCTCTTCCTTGCAAAACACTCCCTGACTCTCTGAACAAGATCCAATCAGCATCAACATTGATGATCGACACAAACATCGATCTCTCGACCAAACTGACGTCTCTGCCAAGAGCCTGGACACTCACCAAAAGTGGATCGTCTGTTCTCACTTTTGTCGCTTCTGGCCAACTTGAACTCAGCAATTCTGGATCAGCGTTGACACTTTCATCTCTTTCACTGGAAGTTGGAATTCTCGCCGTTGATAGAACTGCCGAACTGATAGCAGTCTCAGCTGGCTCTCTCGTTGTGTCATCGTGCACCGTCTTCTCCTCAACTTCCAACCTGCCTGTTTCATTCGTCGCTCTCTCAAGCGGAGGTGTATCGATAACATCAACCTCACTGAATATCAAGACCATTCAATCGAAACCGGTTCTCTCTATTACGGGCGGAGAACTGAAGACTGATTCTTCCACGACACTCGTCAACTCAGGCACCGCCTCTCATCAGGCTTCGCTTGTGTCATTGGAAGGAGGAAAAATCGTTCTGGATGGATCAAAACTAACGACAACACAGAAACTGACTCTTGCTTCATCGGCTCTGATGACTCAATCGAAAGGATCTCTTACGATCTCGAATATGAAGATTGAGAACGTCAGCAGAACAACTGGAGATGGAAGTGTGATCTCTGCGACACTCTCCGCAAACACTGACGTCCTTTCGATTGTCTCGACGACATTCACATTGTGTTCGTGTTCAGGTGGAAATGGAGGAGCGCTTTTCGTGAGTCTGTCAGCATCCGCTGTCTTCTCAATCACTGGCACATCATCATTCACATCATGCACAGCAAGTGGGAAAGGATCGAAATTGTATCTCTCTCGAACAAGCCTTGTCTCGTTCCTCACACCAAATGAAGGAACTGGCCCTCTGGACTCGATCAAACCAATACTGACCACAAAGGCGGCTGCTGATGCAATTCTGAAAGAGTTTTATGGATTTGAATCGTCGAGCTCGGAAGGCTCCCTTCTGTTCTACTGGTATCCCTTCAGCACATTGGACACGACGATGCATGTTCACTCATCTGGGCACGCTCACTCGCTTTGTGGGAAAGAAGCTCTTCCTTGCAAAACCCTTCCCGACTCTCTGAACAAGATCCAATCAGCATCAACATTGATGATCGACACAAACATCGATCTCTCGACCAAACTGACGTCTCTGCCAAGAGCCTGGACACTCACCAAAAGTGGATCGTCTGTTCTCACTTTTGTCGCTTCTGGCCAACTTGAACTCAGCAATTCTGGATCAGCGTTGACACTTTCATCTCTTTCACTGGAAGTTGGAATTCTCGCCGTTGATAGAACTGCCGAACTGATAGCAGTCTCAGCTGGCTCTCTCGTTGTGTCATCGTGCACCGTCTTCTCCTCAACTTCCAACCTGCCTGTTTCATTCGTCGCTCTCTCAAGCGGAGGTGTATCGATAACATCAACCTCACTGAATATCAAGACCATTCAATCGAAACCGGTTCTCTCTATTACGGGCGGAGAACTGAAGACTGATTCTTCCACGACACTCGTCAACTCAGGCACCGCCTCTCATCAGGCTTCGCTTGTGTCATTGGAAGGAGGAAAAATCGTTCTGGATGGATCAAAACTAACGACAACACAGAAACTGACTCTTGCTTCATCGGCTCTGATGACTCAATCGAAAGGATCTCTTACGATCTCGAATATGAAGATTGAGAACGTCAGCAGAACAACTGGAGATGGAAGTGTGATCTCTGCGACACTCTCCGCAAACACTGACGTCCTTTCGATTGTCTCGACGACATTCACATTGTGTTCGTGTTCAGGTGGAAATGGAGGAGCGCTTTTCGTGAGTCTGTCAGCATCCGCTGTCTTCTCAATCACTGGCACATCATCATTCACATCATGCACAGCAAGTGGGAAAGGATCGAAATTGTATCTCTCTCGAACAAGCCTTGTCTCGTTCCTCACACCAAATGAAGGAACTGGCCCTCTGGACTCGATCAAACCAATACTGACCACAAAGGCGGCTGCTGATGCAATTCTGAAAGAGTTTTATGGATTTGAATCGTCGAGCTCGGAAGGCTCCCTTCTGTTCTACTGGTATCCCTTCAGCACATTGGACACGACGATGCATGTTCACTCATCTGGGCACGCTCACTCGCTTTGTGGGAAAGAAGCTCTTCCTTGCAAAACCCTTCCCGACTCTCTGAGCAAGATCCAATCGGCCGACACGTTGATGATCGACACAAACATCGATCTCTCGACCAAACTGACGTCTCTGCCAAGAGCCTGGACACTCACCAAAAGTGGATCGTCTGCTCTCTCTATCATCACTTCTGGCCAACTTGAACTCAGCAATTCTGGATCAGCGCTGACACTCTCTTCTCTTTCCGTCGATGTTGGACCACTCACTGCTGGTCGCACTGCCGAACTCGTCACAGTTTCAGCTGGCTCTCTCGTTTTGTCGTCCTGCAACGTCTTTTCCTCAACATCCAACCTGCTCGTGTCTTTCGTCGCTCTCTCAGGCGGAATTGTTTCGATAACTTCAACCACACTCAATCTCCCGACCATTCAATCGAAACCTGTGATCTCTGTTTCAGGAGGAACATTGAATGTGGCTTCTTCAGCCTCGTTCGTGAACTTGGACACTGCCACTCATCAAGCATCACTTCTGTCAGTGAGTGATGGGACAGTTGCTCTGGATGGAGCGTCATTGACAACTTCAAAGTCCATGACCTTTGCCTCATCTTCGTTGATTGTTCAGAAGAAAGGATCACTCACACTGAAAGACATGGTGGTTGAAAACATGACTCGCCAAACTGGAGATGGAAGCGTGATCTCCGCGACACTCGCAACAGGCACTGACAAACTTTCGATTTTCTCGACGACATTCGCATCGTGTTCGTGTTCATCTGGGAATGGAGGAGCACTTGCAGTGAGTCTGTCAGCATCCGCTCTCTTCTCAATCACAGGCACGTCGTCATTCACATCATGCACAGCAAGCGGGAAAGGATCGAAATTGTATCTCTCTCGACCAGACATTCTCTCGTTCGTGTCGACAGGCAATCTCGATTCGATCAAACCAGCACTGACCACAAAGACGGCTGCTGATGGGATTCTGAACGAGTTTTATGGATTTGAATCGCCGAGCTCGGAAGGATCGCTTCTGTTCTACTGGTATCCCTTCAGCGCATTGGACACGACAATGCATGTTCATTCATCTGGACACGCTCACTCGCTTTGTGGGAAAGAAGCTCTTCCTTGCCAAACACTCCCTGACTCTCTGAGCAAGATCCAATCGGCCGACACGTTGATGATCGACACAAACATCGAACTCCCTTCGAAACTGACATCTCTGGCATGTGAATGGACGCTCAGTTCAAGTGGGTCGTTCACGGTGACCGTGACCTCAGAGGGACAAATTGAAGTGAAAGATAACCAATCTAATCTGACAGTATCGTCCCTCTCGCTGGACGTCGGAACGCTCACATCGAAGAGAACCACTGAACTCATGACAGTCTCAGCGGGATTGCTCGTTTTGTCATCGTGCACCGTCTTCGCATCAACGCCGAGTCTTTCCGTCTCATTTGTGTTGTTGTCGAATGGTAAAGTGTCATTTCCTGATTCAACAATGAACATCCCGACATTGACGTCAAAACCGTTTGTCTCTGTTTCAGGAGGAAAATTGGAAGTGGATTCGTCGACATCGTTCGTGAACTCGAACACAGCCACTCATCAGGCTTCACTTGTGTCTATGAAAGGAGGAGAAGTCGTTCTGGATGGAACATCACTGCTTACTTCACAATCAATGACCTTTGCCTCCTCTCCATTGATTATTCAGACGAAAGGATCGCTCACACTGAAAAACATGGTTATTGAAAACATAACTCGCCAGACTGGCGATGGAAGTGTTCTCCACTCCACCCTCTCATCACCCTCAGACAAAGTTCAGATTTCTGGAACATCCTCCTTCAAAGACTGCCATTCTACAGCCGGAAATGGAGGAGTTATATTCATTTCCTGTCCTCAATCGTTCCCGTCCTCATCGCTCGTCGTCGATGCTACTTTTTCAGACTGTTCATGCGGTCCAGATAAGAAAGGCGAGTGGGTTTTCGTCAATGGCCACGCATTCAAATCACTCCTCTCGCCTGCATTCTGGACGAAGACAATTGGTGGCCTCACTTGGGACTCTCCCAACAGTCTTTGGGGCACAGATACAAACGAAACAGAAAGCTCCGTCTATCGCTCGATCTCGCTTCTCTACCACCTCCTCCCGTATCAACAGCACACAATCCATGTCGGAACAGGAGGGCGGAACGAGAATGGGTGTGGTTCTTCAACGTGGAAGTGTCTGACACTCAACCAAGCGAGAGCTCAGCTGTCAGGCTCCATTCCATACACTCTCTCAATTGACAACGAAGCATCGCACTCGGATGGACTCGCCATTTCGTCCGAGACAACCATCAAAGGCGATCCAGCGACATCCAAATTGCTGGTCGGTGCTGCTGGCTCTCTCTCTGTCTCAGCTTCGACATTGTCTCTTTCGACGCTCGTTTTGGACGGATCATCAGTCAGTCGTCAATCATCATTGTTGACACTCTCGCAGACTGGATCACTTGACATCAACCACTGCTCATTTATCGGATTCAAATCCACGACTGATGGAGCAGTCTTCTCGTCAGCACTTGGAGCAGGCAATTCTGTCACCATCGCAAACACAGCATTCACGTCCTGCACGTCAGATGGAAATGGAGGCGCTCTTGCGATCACTCTGAACGGGGGATCACTCACAATCGCAGATACAAACGTGACGTTCTCGTCGTGTGTCGGACTGAAAGGGAAGAACGTGTATTTGGCTGGACAAGACTTGACCACGACCTTGGCCACAGGAGGACTCAATGGAATCAAGCCTTCAACACCAGAAAACGGCATTTTTGGAGATGATGAGAAGTCGAAATGGTTCGGAAATAACACCGGGTCAGATGGAAGTTCGGGATCTCTGTTGTATTATTGGTATCCTCATCTTGACACTGCAACTTCAACGCATGTTCATTCATCAGGAGTGGACCATCCACTCTGTGGAGTTCAGGCACTCCCGTGTTTGAAGCTGTCGCATGCTCTGACCAACACAAATTCAGCTGACAAGTTCATTCTCGACTCCAAACACTCACTGAACGAAGCCATCACAATCGCCAACGCAGCGACAATCACATCGAACACCGCTGGCCTCGCTGTGAATGTTCAACGCGATGGATGCTTCTCAATCACCGCCAGCACTCTCTCCGTGGAATCCCTCTCCTTCACAACGACAGTCTCGTCTTTCGATCGCTCACTCTTCACAATCACAACCACTGGGTCTCTCGCATTGAAAGGAAGCAATTTCACTGGCTTCTCAAGCACTGTTGCTGGTTCCATCGTGTCAGGAACAGTCTCAAATTCAGTTCTGATTGAGCAATGCACATTGTCTAAGTGCAACTCAACTGAGATTGGTGGAATTGTGTCGGTGAGTCTCACTGGCTCTGGAACGATCTCGATTTCCGACAACACGTTCACTTCGTGCACGAGCAGCAAGAACGAGGGAAATCTCGGATCCATCTCGTCACCAGATCTCATCGCATTCCTGAAAACAAATACTCTGTCCTCGATCAAACCATTACTTCCCACAAACAATGGTCTCTTTGGAAATGAGGAGAAATCAAAATGGTTTGGACTGGATGCAGCAAAAAGCACAACGGGATCATTGCTGTATTATTGGTATCCTCATCTCGACACAGAAGCCACCACGCATGTCCACTCAAACGGGGAGACACACCAATTGTGTGGATTGACTGCTCTTCCTTGCTCTACCCTCTCATTCGCCGTTCAGAAGACAACAACCGAGAAGAAAACAATCATTGATTCAGCTTTCCTCCTGAACGAGTCCCTTTCATCCGTGTTCGGTGCTCACACACTGACGTCAACATCGCCACTCAACACAGTGACAATCGGAGGAGAAGCAACCATTGCCTTGACAGCCAACTCTCTCACACTCCAATCGATCTCATTCACTCAATCGACTCAAGTTCAGGCACTCGCCCATCCTCTGGTCTCTGTCACCTCTGCCCCCATCACAATTGATCACTGCACTTTCTCGAAATTCACCCTGGCTGACTCAGCGCTGATTGCACACACCGGATCGAATCTGTCTCTCTCTGGAGGGTCGTTCAAAGGAATCACAAGACGCCAAGGCGAAGGTGCAGTTCTTGCCTCAATCTTCGACGACCATATGGAATTGCATGTGGATGATGTCACACTCGACAATGTTGCCTCAGAAACCGGTCTGGCCGACGGTCTCCACATTTCATTCCTCGCTCTCACCCACCCAACCCACTCGACTCCGTTCTCTCTCACCAACTTGGTCTTCACACAGTCTTCCTCATCAAACACTGACTCTTCCCACTTCGTCACCATTGTCGGCAACGATTTCTCAACATGGATCGCCACAGAGGATCTTCGCTTTGCTGGCTCATACGAATCCCTCCCATCCGACAGCTGGCTGTGGAGTGTGGACGAAGAAACTGAACTCAACGGATCAGTCGTGTTCTATCTGAAAGAAGGATCAGGACCTGTGGGCGTGTCAGATGCTGGCTATGTCATCTCCAAATGTGGATTCTTCTCTGTTTGGTGTGGGAAGCTTGAATACGGACTTGCAGTTGCAGACACCAAACACCAGGTCCAAATCAACATTCACGACACAGTGACAGTGGACACACTGATCGACTTAAACGAGGAGTACAGAATCCACGGGAAGCTGAGCAGTTCTGTGATTGTGCTGACGCAGATGGGAGGGTTCGTGATCGACAGCGGAGAGGAGGTGATCTTTGATGGGATGACACTGAAAATCACGGGGAATGCTGACAGATCGACATTGGAAGTGCTGGATGGACACTTTCACCTGAAAAACGCACGCCTTCTGACAAACACAGCAGCTACTCTTCCATTCATCCGCTGTCAGGATTCCCAACTCACACTCGAAAGTGTTGTGATGGACAAATTGAACTCGACAGATGGCAAAACAGTCGGAGCTCTGGTGTCGATGACAGGAGGGACATTCTCACTTGTCAACTTCGAGCTTCGCAGTGTAGATCTCACATCCACTCCATTTGTGTTCTCTGAAGTCGCATCGTGTTCTCTGACCAACCTCACTGCATCAGAACTCCCGTCAACCGAACTCATCCAAATCGACAGCAGTGATTCCTTCACTCTCCAGTCTTGCTTGTTCAGTGGTGTCTCTAACCCATCCTCTCAACTCAACGAAGACAACCTCTGCTCGTGGTCGACAGGTCTCATCAGCATCAACTCCACACCAACCACCATCCGCGGATCGGAGTTCACAAGTCTTGGACAGGGAGCGCTGAATGTGAATGGAAGCAGAGTGTCGGTGGCAACATCGGAATTCATGATCAATTCAGCTGGAAGTTCGGACTTCCCGTCTGTGCATCGGAACATTCGATGCAGCGATGGGAACGTGACGTTTGTGGATCTGAGTGATGGAGATGGAGTGAACAACACTTCGCTGTGGATTTCGGGAGAGAATTGTGAGGTTCGAGTGAAAGAAGAGAAAATCATCTCGCCATTCTTCCAACCCGCATTCGACGCTGAGAAATCGAGCACCAAACAGCAGAAGAACAAGACACTGACAATCACACTCGTCGCTGGACTTCTGGTTCCTTGTGGACTCCAACTCGAGCTTTACGAAAGTTCGAAGGAATCGGACCACAAATCGTCATTCCTGAAACCACTCACTCAATCCACAACAACCTCTTTCACCGAACAGCAAGTGATTCTCTCCCTTTCTCCCACCGAAGTGACCTCGAAACTCAACGAGAGTGCCGAATGGAAGGGAAGAATCATCACTGGAGACGAACAGCGGTCGTCATCGTTTGTTGTAAAGCGGAGTCTATCCGACGAACGCAAGTCGCAAGCTATACAAGCAATGAAATGGGTGATCCCAGTTGTTTGTGCATCCCTCGCGCTCCTCTTCATCATCATCCTCCTCATCGTGCTCTGCCGTCGCCGTCGTCAGAAGAAGGCAACCGAAAAGAAAGACAAAGAAGAACTGAACGACGTGCAAGACGAGAAGATTGAAGTGTTGGATGATCGAATGCTCTACCCAGCTTCGTCTCTCGTCAACGCTGTCCCATCACAAGCACCATTTGACAAGGAAGACTCCTCAGTGAAGAAGACAGCGATTAACCAAGAACGACGATCCTTCCACCAAGACACACAATCATACACAAGTGTTGATGTTGTGAAGGCGGAACACGGTGTGCAAGTCGCGCAGATGAACAAACGAGACACGCTGTACAACCGCCTCCACTCAAATCAGAGGCAGCCGATCTCGAAAGGAATAACCGCTCAGCAGATCATTCGGGCGCTGATGAAACTGTACAACGTCAACTCGACACTCGAATTGTTCACCCGATTCTCGTCGCACGTTGTTCTGTTTGACGCAGACGGACAAGTTTATTTGGACATGAACTCCTCCAACCCGAACCTGTCAGCTGTTCCTCTCGTTCAGGGACATCCGATCGTCCAGGCTCAGCCGGCAACAGACTCGAACATGACGCAGACCGCACCGTTGAACCAGCGGGAGGGGTTTGAGATGATGCGATGGCGAGCACCCGAGACAGTTGTGGAGCAGGGGGAAGAGAAGAAGGAAGTCAAACCAGACCAAGCGGCAGTTTTTAGTCTTGGCCTCGTCTTGTACGAAATAGAGACTGGTCTTGTGCCCTTCGGGGAAATGGACGCGGTGAATGCGTCGAGGCAGCTGCGAACAGGGTGTCTGCCTAAAATGGAGCTTGTGGGGAGCGAAGAGCTGTCCACACTGATCGCTGAGTGTCTCTCGCTGGATGGGAAATACAGACCGAAGCTGGACTCGCTCGAATCGCGCATCGCATCGATCTCGTTCAAAATAGACGACGTACCAAATCTTCTGGAATTTGCGTAGAACACACAACGACAAGACAACACCACACACCAACACTCACACACTGGATCCAACTTCACGTCACTCGCACACTGTGGCCATCCATCGATGAGCCAGTTCACGTCAAACACCACCACCATTCATCGATGAATCAGGTCTTAACGGCACAAACATTCGTGTCACTCATAATTCACGTCACCATCCACGCAATGTGCCAACAGCCTCTGACCATCACTATCGAATCACTTCTCGCTCTGGTTGAGGAATCCTGTCAATCATCCACACACACCCTTTTAAGGATCGAACAACGCTCACTCCAATGCGAATTTCGAGAGTCGCCGATCGTCATTTCACAAGACAGGACTTTCCTCGCACTGGGAGGAGAAGGTCAATCATCACACCACTCACACCCCAACACGGTTGAGTCGCTACTCACTTCACACTGCCCACAAAATCGCCCCACGCAACCAGTGACTCTTCCATCCACACACAGCCATCCCACTCAACAGAGTTCGACTGAGTGGCACTCCCACTTCCACAACAATCATAGTCTCTTCATTCCGCTGTGATGTGCATCCTCTTTTCGTCGTCTTCATTTCAGTCTTGATTTGATATATATTCACATTTTTCTGTTCCGTTTTCGTTCTTCTTCCTCATCTTCGTTCTTCATCCATCGCTCATCCAGTCCAACTTCGAAACAACGTCCCCTCGCTCAGATCCGATCCCCTTCACTTCACTCTCCATTATTCGGGATTGTGCGAGATGGGGTGTTTTTGATCTTGGACATGACTTTGGTTCTTCGTTTTTAAACAAGACTCAGTCTTTTAACTCACCGTCAATCGAATTGGCGAATCTTGATCTCACCACACGTTTTCACACGCTTTTCATTGTTGTCCAAGAAGAATGGGCATCATTACACCATTTCGCCATTTTCACATATCTCTGTACAGTTTAGCAAACCTCTGAATCGCACCATCAAGAGATCAATCAACCATTCTTGATCTGGACCATACTTCCGTTTGTTTTCGTCACAAACCAAAACTCGTCAACTATAAACGTACCAGGTCATCCTCTCTCGGATCAATGTCAGTTCATGTGGATCCACAAAATCAATTCACTCCACAAAACTACTTGGATTCAGGATCAGTGTTTGCACTTTTTTTCATCTATTAACATCGTTTTTATGATCTTAGAACCGGTGAGGTATCATCGAAGCCTCAGTTCACATCAACAGGGAATGAAATGCGCTGTTCTGACGATTCTTTCCTTTCAAATAATCCTTTTGTTCAAGACCAATCAAAAGCACAGTGCGACACGACTGAACTCAGCCCCTCATCATTATCCTCCCCTGAATATATCCCATCATATCATGCATCGTGGACTTTTGAAAAGGCCACTCCTTCAACGAAGCCAGCTTCGGGCAATCCCAGACTCGTGGTGACTCGCCCCAACACAACCTTTCCTGTCGAATATTTGACACCTGAAATTAACCCCACAATCGAAGAGCCCATTTTTTCACTCCAAGATCCGCTCTATCAACGACCTTCCCACAACGTGTTCCCGCAGCTCTTCGACCCAATTTGTTTTGACTCGCCGTGTTTGGGAGCGTTTCATCGTGATGCCCTTGATTCCCTTTTTAATCAGGATGTTACTCAGTCCATTACTGGACGGAGTTCTGGTGGCCAATGTCCAAAAGTTACAACCCAGAACTAGGATGGTGATCGCAACCTGGAAATTAGGATGGTTATCCACCTTTAAACCATCGTCTTATTTTTAGCATATTCTTCCTTCTGGTTTTGGCAACTATGTTTACCACGACCATCACACCTCCTTCTCGTGTCCACGTCATGAAGTGTTTCCAGCTTCTAGTGTCGATATTTCTGTATTATCTGCCGAGTACTACCGGCAATGTTTTTATTTTGGCCATTATCTCGATATTGAGTCTACTGACCGATTAAATATTGTTTCTTCGTCATCTGCAGCGTTTTTCCAATTTTCAACCAAACACTTCTTTTGTGTGATGGGGACTTTATTCAGTCGTTTCTGATCAACTTTGAGGATCAGTCTGGGTTATTCTGGTCGCGACTGAATGTATATGGGAGTGAACGTGAATTAAATGTTCAATTAATGGGTCCGAACAACATTCGCATTTCACTGTTTAGGTTTCGTTTAACCTCACCCCGTTACAATGCTCCTAATTCCTCTACTGGTTGTTTCACATGCGATCTCTCTCGAGAACGTCATCCAGCAACATTTTGAACAGAATGAATCAAATCGCTCCTTTCGTGATCAATTGACATTGGACTCGACGCAATATGAATGCCGAAATCTGGGGATCAAGGACAGTACTTTGAAACTTCAGGGGAATGGGAACACCAATATCGTCTTTGATGAACGCACCATTCACTCAAATCGTTTCTCTGCCCTTCTCTGCATCTCGAACTCTTCCGTCGAACTTGATAGATTGCAGCTGGATGCCTCTAACAATCATCCAAACACATCTCACCGTCCATACTCATCTGGATATGCCGGACAATCGATTTCTGTTTTGTCAATTTGTTCGTCATCCATCGTTGTGTCAAACAGCGAGATTCGTGTTCCTCCTCAGCAATCTCCATTTGTGATTGCAGGCTCGGAGAATGTTGGAGAGGACGAAACGACACATCTTAGTGTTCAAAACAGCTCGCTCTTTTCGTCGTCCTCGATCAGTGGAGCCACAACTCTAATTCTTCCGAGCGCCCGACATTTGGGTCTTTGCATCTCGATGATGTCGTGCACTCTCGACTCGACTCAGATTGGATCAGACACTGGACTTCTCGTTCAGGTTGCAAACTCGCCTCGCTCGAACAAGAATTGTGGACGAATCGAAACATTCATGTCTGGAAACCGCATTGAAAATGTGACAAGAACGAGTTCAGACCACTTTAACCCCTCTGATCAAGGAATATGGTCTCAACGACTGATCTCAAATTCGATCGCCAACAGCACGTCGGTTCTTTGCGGTTCGATCATCCGAGACATGAATCTTGGAGGAGACTTCCTCAGCACAAACACTTCCTTCGTTTCATGTTCCACAAGCTCGGTACAACCCCTTACTGGACGAGAACTGGGACGCCAGATTTACATTCCATATTTGGGTCCGAATCTCCGCCAAGACAAGTCCGACGATGGAGCCTACGAATGGGAAGGGAAAGACTTTGTAAAAGGAACCCTTTTCCATTTTTTTGATTTTGATTCTGAAGGAGAAGCATATTTTGCTGAAGGAAGCCGCTTTCTCTACTCGTCGATCTCCCACACGATCCGATTCACCAGTTGCACATTCACAGACATCGACGGGAAAGATACCGACGATGAATATCGTGACACAGACGGTGCAGCGATCATCATCCGATGTCCGTCTTCTCTCGTCGTGGAAGACTGCCAGTTCTCGAATTGTGGGGGAGAGCTGGATGGAGGAGCAATAGACATTGCCTTTGAACTGGAACACATGACTGCATCCATCGTTTCATCATCGTTCGAAGAGTGTTGGACAACTTCGGGAGAATCGTCCGTTCTCCACCATCGTTCGCGAGGACTCGTTACGCTCACATCCTCCAATTTCACGAACTACCCAACCGAGGATCATAATCAACTGATTTACTCAGAAGGCATCGTTGTCTCCAACTGTCAGTTCAAATACAACGGAAGCATGTTCTATCAAGCGGTTCAACTTGCGTTCATTTGTGGGATGTGTCTCCAACAGCTATCAAGCTCGAGAAATGAAATATCTTGGCCTCTCTCCCCTCACCATCGAAATATTCGATGGGGAACAAACTGTGGACCCTGGCAATCTCCAGACAGCCCTCACCGATACTGACATTACCCTGTTCTACCTCGGAGAAGGAAATTACGGCACTTTTGAGATTGAAGCACGATCAATCCAACTGAAAAAATGGAACTCAGAGGACAATCTATATCCAACTGAACCTGCCATCACCAGTTTTTCAATTGCAGTGAAAGCTGAGGCAACATGTTCGATCTCAGTTTTCCAACTGGCCCCTCTCGACAAATCATCCTCAATTATCTCCGTCTTCACTCTGGGCACATGTTCACTCGACTCTGTAGTTGTTGACCAAATCGATGGCCTCATCGTTCCTCTCTTCTCTGTCACTGGCGCAGATGCCGAGTTTTATCTTAAACATTGCCAATTCACAAACATCAGAAACGCAGAAGCAAACCTCATCCAAGCGACTGAGAACTTTCGAATCGAGCTCACCAGTACAATAATCACACAGATCTCAACCACTCAGAGTGTGATCTCAGTGCAGGACTGTTACACTGTTCGATTGGCAGGCTCAACGATCACGCACGTTCACCGAACGGAAGGGGAGGGACCAGCAGCAGTGGAGGTTTTTAGATCTGAAAATGTTTATCTGGATGAGCTGACTGTTCGGAATTGTGTGTCTGATGAAGGAAATGTGGGAGGGATTCACCTCATCACAACGCCTGACAATTACCACAATTTTGAACTCATTTGTATGTCAAATACAGCACCACAAGACAAGCCAACTCACATTCTAGTTGAAGGACTCAATGAAGAACAAACACACGCTCTTCTTCAACAGAGTAATCTCCTCGGAACACCCACACACTTCGGGTGGGTGAATGAAGATGGTTATGGGACTAGTTTTGGAGTTGTTGACACCTCCAGACTTTATTTCACCCTCACATCATCAACTGTGATCCAAAGCCCACATCATCTGGCCATCGAAGGCATGCATCCATTGGATTTTCACCTCGATGAGATCTTTGCCAATCAGCCATTGGGTAGAAGGGTAATTGTAACTTGCCATCTTCCTTTCGATGTACCACTTGTCCAGAAACCAGTGACTTTCACGGATAACCGCCTCGAATGGGAATCCGAGCAGGGGGCTGGATTCTTTCCCAATGTTCTTCTCCAACAGGACCCAACAACGCTGGAAGAGAGCCTGTTCACACTCCAAACTTCGTCGGAAATTGAACTTCGATCTATCACTTTTCAACTTGATTCTCTGACATCTTCTCCACTGGTGAAGGTGGACGCGTCAAGTACATTAATCTTGAGTGAAAGCGTAGTCTTTGGAGGTGCTGGACAATTTCATCGCCCTTTCCTCGAAACATCTGGGGAGATCACGATACATGAGTGCCAGTTTTATGGACTCTCTTTCAACGGCCATTCTTGCATCAAAATGTCAGGTGGGTATTTCGGCTTTGAAGGAGATACTGAACCGGTTCAAATTTCAAGTGTGGTGAATGTGTCAACAACTGGAAAAGGAGCTTTCCTCTCATCATCAAAAGCTCGAGACGTCGAAATTCGCCTTGTCCAGTTCATCAACTGTTCGGCCGAAGCTGGAGGAGCCATCTTCGTGGAAGACGCAGCAGAATTCGAGTTATCATCGTCATTCCACACGTGCACAGCCAGAACGACGGGAGGAGCTATGATGATCGTCAACAACATTGGCACGGGTAAATTCTACTTCCACTCATCTTTCATCAATTGTCGGGCTCAGCGTGGAGGAGGGTTGTTTCTCAGTCTCGCTGAAGGGACTTACTTCGATCTTGGAGAGTCGGATTACTTGTCTATCTTTGGACGTGATTATTCGCACGCTGATTTCGAGAATTGTGTGGCTGAGAAAGGCGCTGGTGTATACTTCGAAGGGACGATGAAGGGCGATGATTTCGATTTTGATGCTCCGTCTTTTAACAATTGGAACACGCAAGGACTTGGAACGGACATATTCTTCGCAAAGAACGTTCCCTTCGATGACCTCAGTTCGAAGAAGGAGTTGTTCAAAGATTCTTTGTTCTCCACCAGCCGACAATCAACAGACCTCTCCAAACAGTGCCAGGTGTATTTCGAGTCGTCTCCGTCACATTCGTTTGACTTACCTCTTCCAAAATTCAAACTGAATGGGTCGAGAACAGATGTAGCATCACCACTCACTGCCTCCGAACTGCACTCCTTCCGTGAGATCACACCATATTTCCACGTGATGGACGATCGCGGGAAGCTGATGAAAATGACAGTCAGTGTTGGGTCTGAGTTCTGCATTTTCGAGCGTGGATTCTGCAGCAGTCAGCACATCAGCTTCGTCAAAGACACGGAGGAACCCGAAGTGTCGTCTGTGGTGGTTCAACGAGATGAAGATGCTCCGCTGTACGATCTCGTTGCGTTGGAGCTCGATGCGGATGCTGTTATTGAGTTCCACAACCTCATCTTTGCGATTGAATGTCCTTTCCAAATGATGCTTGTGAAACATCGCTCTGCTCGTGGATTGTTTGAGACATGCGAATTGCTGTTCGAAACTGGCATGGAACTCCCTCTTGCGCTGTTCGAAGTGGAAGACGGAACACTGTCGCTCACACAGATACTGATTTCTGTGAAGGGAGATGAAGGGACTTTCACAGTGAATGACTTCGTTCTCACGCATGCTCCTCTCATCCTGGTCGCTCCAACTGATTCTGCTACTTCCTCTCCCAATGTGATTCTGGACCATGTGACTCTGAGACGAATGAGACTGAAGGAGGACGTTGTTTCTCTGATGCTATTCGACTTCTCAGCGTCAGTTGAAGTGAACGAAGTGGAGTTCATCGACTGCAATCAAACTGATTCAACGGAAGCAAAACGAATCATTGCGACAGGATCGAATCTCGAGCGAGTGGTTGAGAAATGGAATGGATTCGAAACGCTGAGTGATCCTGCTGATCCTCTGAGCTGGGTAATCGACAACGCGGAGTCAGCAGAGAGCATTTGGCACACAATCCCACTTCGAGTTGCGTTTGTGCGATTCGAAGGCCAGACGATCACAGTTGAGAAGACAGGGAAGGATGTGGCAGGGTGTGGGGAAGGAAGCTGGAACTGTCGTGGTCTTGCTCGAGCGGGGAAGAATGTTGGTGGAAACCAGCCATGCACGATCGCAATTGTTGAATCGTCGTTCCTGAATGGAGTGTTTGATCCGCCAGCGAAGCGAACGAGCGTGGAATCGTCGTCGTCGAAGAGTGTGATTGATGTTTGGAAGGAGGGAAGGATGGTGAACAGTCCCGATGGAGGCCAAGCACCGATTCTGACGCTCAGCCATCTCTCCTTCTCTCTTCCTCCCGCACTCGACACCGACTCGCTCATCCAGTCGCTCGGAGGTGAGGTGACAGTGAAGGACTGCTGGTTCGTGTCTTCTTCACCGATCTCCTTCCATCTGCTCTCTGCGACTTCTGGAGTCGTCGACATCGATAAGATTGTGATATCCGAACTGAAATTCTCATCTACATTGATCAATCTGGTCGGACTGGACTCCGCGACCATCGAATCGCTCACTCTCACCGATCTAGGCTTGTCTGACCGGCACTGACCGGTCAGTTTTCATTGAAAAGTACTGACGGTCACTGACCGGAGGTATTTCGGAACCCATAATCGAGAGTTACCATTTCTCCGATGTGAATTCAAATGAAACTGAAAAGTGAATAAATGATGTGAATGTCAATGTATTTTCTTCCTGAAACGAAATGCTGGCATTATTTTCATATCGATCACGTGATTTTACTTTTATAATCATCTATTTTGTTGTCGGGATATCGGGTGAAAAGTAGTTGTGGGGATGTGATCAGACCTATTGCTCTTCGCTCACTGAAATGATTATCGCGGCATGTGTTCCCGTCGTTGAATGAATGTGTTGTCGGTTGGGCACAAAATTACAGCCCCTTTTTGCCCCATCCTTGATATCATGTGACTTTTTCAATCACCCTCTATTCCATTCATACAGCGAGATCAGCTCCTCCAGGTCATCCACGAACTTCTCCAAGATCTCAATTGAAAAGAACTGCAGCACCTCCTGTTTCTTCTCGCCCATGCAAACACGGTATCCGTGAGCTGGTCGGAATGACATGTGTCCGTTCTGTTGCTGCTCGTCTAAAGTTGGAATTATCCTCTCCCACCACGGTTGATACACTTGCGTCCCGTTCTCCTGCTGCTTCAGAAGCGGAAGCACTCCCAGACTGTCCATCTTCCACTGGGCTTCAACCCACTCCAGCAACGCTTTTCGTGGTATCGCATGGATCTTCGAGTCACCTACTCCACAATTTGGAAGAAGACTGTTCAATCCACCTCTTTCAACTCGTTCTGTTCTGCACGTACGAAACCGGCTCCAAAAGCAGAGCTTCAATCATCGACATCATGCGGCGGCTCACATCCTCCAGCCGGCCTCAAAACTCTCAAAGCAGTGGTCTAACGATGACAGAAGCTTCTTCTGTCGAATCGCCGGCGTCTTGTTCAAAAGTGTGAGCAGTACTGAGAGCAGCGCGACTCTCACAATTCGGTCACTCTCCTCAATCGCTCCCTCTTCCTCTTTCAGCCACAATTACAGGTCGTTCACTCTCACACTCGAATCGTCAAAAACCACATCAAACAGCTCTTCCTCGTCCGGGTCTGAAGGCAGGAGAAATGATTGAATTACGAGACCAAACGATTGATCAGTTCTTGTTTTAAGACACTATCACAACTCTTTGCACTTTTTTCGCTTGTTTTTCTATTTCAGTGAACGATAGGTCTTGTCATAGACATCGAAAGAATTTGGCTTCCATCAACGAGAGTGAACTCACATAGACGGAGAACATATGACTTCATCATTGATTTTTCACACTTATATTGTGTTTGTTTGCCGATTTCTGAACAATCGTTCACAGTTTAATGAATGATGGAGATCTGACCCTTTGATGTTTTTCGAACTGACACTGACCGGCACTTTTAGCCGGTCAGACAAGCCTACACCGATCTTCCTGAAGTACCTCTCGTGTCAGCTGAAGGACAGTCAAGCAAGAAATGGACACTCTCCATCTCACGAAGCAAATTCACTGGTCAATCCACATCAACCAACGAAGCCCCAACGGACTTCGAGAAGCTATGCTCGTGGGAGAGTGGTCTGGTTGTGCTGAAAGAATGCGTGTGCGATATCTCATGTATTCCCACACAGTGCTCTCGCTCAGCATGAGTACGTGAGGTGTTTATGGGGTCGGTGGATATACACCGAAGAATGAGAATCGAATGAATCAAACTGCGAGGGCTTCTCCTTGTTCGGGAGCTTGGCCAGATTATTTTGCGTTGGCTTCCTGGAATCAGCGCTGATGTTCCTTGCTCAACCGACCTGTGTGGGTGAAGGAAGGAAAACATTGAGCGCATAGTTCGAGGATGCACAAGGCAGCCTCAGTGGGTCCGAAGACACTCAACTGAGGGAGGCATCGCCTTGCTGAGAGCGAGAATTGTGAACGAACAAACAGTTTAGTGTCGAAAGGAAATGAAGATTAGACTGAAAACTGGAAAGATGGGATGTGAGTAAAATAAAGACAGAAAACGAGGAGCTGGATCTTGGGTGGAGTCGACCACTCACCAGAGTATCTGCCGGCTACTCTGAGCGAGAGCACTGTGTGGGAATACAGGCTCCAGCTGAAGCGATGAGCCTGTTATCCACACAGGGCTCTCGCTCAGCATGAGTATCACAAGTTGGAATTTGTCTGTTCTGCTTGCCAGGGCCTACCGTGTTGTCAGCGTTCTGCAGATTCAGCTGGTCTGCGATCCGAGTCTGGAGGTCTGCTCTGTCCGCGACTCGGATGTTGTACCACGTCTGGGCGGCGGTCGAGTTGATATTCCACCCGACCAATGCGTTGATGTCCACCCAATCCATCCCTTGTACGGATCTCAGATACGAGATCATCGCATGTTTGATTGTATAGCCTCCATAGATCGAAGGGAGTCCTAACTCTTGCAGGATTGCTTTCGTTTCTTCCCGAATCCGCTGGGTAGATAGTCTCTGGAGAGTCGCTTCATCAACCCAGACTGGCATTGTTGGCGGGAGTGAGTCATGCTGGCAGTTCGCTTTTGAATTGAAGAGTGTGAGAACTCGTTGTTGGTGGTCGTTGAGTGCGCAGAACGGGGAAATTGACTTCTGGCGAATGTCTGTTACTGTTCTGTAGACCTTCTTGTCGGTGTTCTGCTTGACTGACATGAGTAATTCCGCTCTCGGTGGCTCCACGTCTAGCTTCCACGTCACATCTCCCCATGAGAGCCTTTGCAGCTCCGCTTGTCTCAAACACGTGAAAGCCATTACCAAGGCGAGTGTTCTTCTCTGCTGACGCGCGAAGTTATGCTCTGTTCTCCATCTGCTCTCCCCGCCCACTTGAATAACGTTTCAATGTCCCACATGACATCATACTTTCTCTTTGGTGGTGCAGTGGTCCTCTTGTTGATTTCCTTTTGGCATTTCTTCCATGTGGGCGAGTCTTCCCGAAGAGTCCCTGGGTTGAGGAGACACAAAGTGGAGCGAACAGTAGTAGCAATGTCCATTGTGGACCTCTTCTCTCCGAACTGATCAAACAACCAGTTCGTGAAGTTCAACATGTGAGCTTCGACTCCTTCGCCGTGAACGAACTCCTCGTCAGAGATTCCCCGTTCGTCCGCAAACTCGTCCAACAACGTGAATGCTCTCCTCCACTTCCTTCGAGCGTCGCGGGTTTGTGGGAGAAATCTGTCTGCTGCCTTCTCGTCTATCTTGGCTACAACTCTGAGCTGACTAAAGAAGTGTTCTCCGGCTTCGTTCTGATCTGATGGAAACCGACTCCCACCAGTCCTGGTGGGAGTCTTTATCTTCCTTCCTCTGAGTCTTCCAGAGACAAGCTTTGACTTGTCATCCTCATTATCATCTCGTACGATCCGAGCGTTCGGCGAGTCGGGCACAGCTGGTGGAACAGGTGTGTCCAGGACTAACCTTCCCAACTGGGAACTACGAGCACCGCTTGGCATGATGAGTGTTGCAGCTTCCGGAGGACCTTGCCGATTAGTCGGATGGGAGGGTGGATCCACAGCTTCCTTCCCTCCCAGTCCTGAACCAGTGCGTCTGTCGCTGTCGCTTCTGGCTCGCTGTTGAGCGACCAGTACTCTTCGAGAAGACGGGTTTGTTGGGACGCAAATGCGTCCACTTCTGGTTTCCATTCCAGTTCTGAAATCAGCTGTTGGAAGATCGCAGGGAGGATCTGGTACTCTCCCAACGGGTGGAGGCGACTGAGAGAGTCTGCCACGACGTTGTTCACTCCTTTACGTGTTCCACCTCCACTATCGATATTCCTGTCTTCGCGCAACGCGACCAAACTGCTGTTGTCGGCGAGGGAGGTTCCTTCCTCCTTTCCACTTCTGCAGATTGAACTTTGTTGATGTGTTGTCGGTTCGAACTTTCAAATTGGATATATTCTCCTTCTTCAGAATGTGTCTTGACATTTTGACCGCTCGTTCTACTGCCATTGTCTCTTTCACGTTGATCGAGTGTGGAAGTGTCTTCGCCGACCATCGACCGAACATTGGGATGGAGTGATTCTTCCACTCGAGCACTGCTCCCCATCCCTTCTTCGAGGCGTCTGTTGTCAGACAAGCTTGAGGTTCCGGCAACGATATCAGTTGTGGTTGATTCGACACGAGTGTCGCCTTCCAGAATGTGAGGTCCCCAGGACGGACGGGTTCAGCCGACAGCGACCGTTCCATCCCGTCCGTTTCACAGCTCTTTGAAGTGTTCGGTTCAACGCGCCAAGATATAGAGACGCTTGACAGTGCTGATGGTGTAGTGAATTCAGTTTCCCGATTAGTTTGGCGAGCGATCTGTTTGCCACTTTCTTCCGTCTGAGTGCAAGTGACACAGTTTTGAAGTAGCTTTGAAATACGCTGAGACCTTGGCTGGCGGTGTTCTGAATGTGCCCTCCTTCAAGTCGAGACTCCATCCCAGAAAGTCCAATTGCTGCGTCGGTTCTAGAATCAGCTTGTCCATTGCAATCAACCAACCCAGGTCCTGCAGGAAAATCAGAACCTCCTGTGTCACTGATCTCAAGTGTGTTTGATCTTGGTGGAGGAGGATGATGTCGTCCATGTATGCCAGAACCCTGATGTCCCATTTCTGTCGGATGTGGACAATCGCTGGGCGAAGGACTTTGCTGAACACCCGCGGTGCGTGTTTGAGCACCGAACGGCATCGTCTGGTATAGATAGTCTTGGTTCTGAAAGCGGAACCCAAGAAAGCGTTGAAAATCCGACTGCACGTCGATGTGATGGAACGCTTGCTGGATGTCGATCACTGTTGCGAAGTCGTTCGACTGAATCATGACCCGTAGCGTTGAAAAGTCCTCGTAACGGAAGCTCCTGTCCTTGATTGCGTTGTTCAGCACTGTGCAGTCCAGGATCTTCCGGTGTGTCCCGTCCCTTTTGGAATCATAAATGTCTTGTTCCACCACAGCACTTCGTTTGTGGTGGCTTCCCTGACAACGCCCATCTGAATCTCCTTCATCAGTTCCTGACCGTACAGCTGTTCCAGTCGCGGTGATGCGTTGAAGGGGAGTGGGGATGCTGTATTCTGGAGAGTCATCTTGTCTTCTGGTGACTTCCAGTCTCCAAACATCCCTTTCCGTACTCTTGTGTCGCCGCCAATCTCCTTCCACCGCTCCAGGTTTACCAGAAGTCTGTGATTCATAATCTGCGATCGAGGTGCTGCTTCGACTATTGGGGTCTGCGGCTTCCGGATGGTTTGTGGGCTGGGCGGAACGGCTTGTAGCTTCTGTTCGTTCGGGGATGGAAGTTGGCTTGGTTGTCTTCCATCCCCTCCCTGTCGAACAAAGTCTGGGTCACTCCGCACCCCTGTGAGGACGGGGTTCTCCAAACTCAGTTTTGAATCTCGAGGGCCTGTGTGACGTCGGCCCAATTCTTGTTCCGCAGGTATCTTTGTGTTTGGATCTTGGTAGCTGCGTCCGCCATACAACACGCCACTTGTGACCATTGCCGAAGCAACTCTTCAGAAGCGCTCTCCCTCATCAAGCTGACGAAGAGCTCGGACAGCGCCGAAATGGCAACCAGGAGGCTGTCTACTGCAGCTTTCGCAATTGTGTCCATCTTCCCCGGCATATCATTCGGTTTCAAGGCATCTTTGGTCTTCCCCGTTATCTTGAACGCTGGTCGGAGGTACTCGGTGGAACCACGAATCTCATCGAGGTACTCGGCGGGGAGAGTCGACGAGAGCCAGTCTAGTGAGCATTTCGGCATGTACACTCTCATTGTGTTCTGGGCCATGAGAGCAAAACTACGGAGATTCTGGTGGGGCTGCATCGTGACCAATTTGGTGAGATTGTCGCTGTCTGCCGACTCACTCGTCTCGTCATCATCGATTGGTTTGTTTGACCTCCTCTTCACCTTCTTTTTCATCTGGATCGGTTTAGGCTTTGGGAGATTGGCTCTCTTCCGCTTCACCAACAGATGTTGGTTCGCGTCTTCTGTGTCGGAGGAAGAACTAGAGTCGCTGTCTATGTGCTTATCTTGTCGGTTGTGTCCATTTTGATGACCTGGAGCACTATTTTGCTTATTTGACCCGACCATGCTTTGAAAAATGGTGGCAAAAGTTGATGTAAATTGCTCGACAACGGGACCGACCCAGGCCGGCGGTTCTGCGGCGGGAGTGGTCCGGCTGTCATCCTCGTTCCGAGAGGTGTGTTGGTTTCTCTGTTCGCGATTCATTCGAGGTGTTTGATCTACCGACCCCATAAACACCTCACGTACTCATGCTGAGCGAGAGCCCTGTGTGGATAACAGGCTCATCGCTTCAGCTGGAGCCTGGACGACATTCAGCGACCTTCGTCAGGGAGCCATCCACGCGACGAACAGCAATGTGACACTGCGCCAGTCGGATCTGACGCACAATGGACACCCCACTGCAGAATTCCCCTCCGCTCGACAGAACATCAGATGTGTTGGAACAGGAAAGATCTCGTTTGAGTCCTCCAGCACTGGCTCGACAATGGCTGAGACAGACATGTGGGTGAGTGCCGACGATGATTGTGTTGTTGATGGAGAGAACATCTCGCCGCGACACACTTTCTTTGAGCCGTCGCTGATCACAAAAGACTGCTCGAGTGAGTTTGTGAAGAAGGAGAATCGATATGGAGTTGAGATTGTTGGAACAAAACTGGTTCCGTGTGGACTCTCGTTGGACGTGTTTGAGGATGACTCGTCGTCAACAAATGCGGACAAGCATGAAGTGATTGATCTCTCCGAACTGACCACAGATTGGACCGAAACATCCATCTCTCTCGTCCTCCCCACCTCTCGTCTGTCCACCCTCTCAAACACCCCTCGATGGCTGATCCGCATCCAGTTCGGAAGAGGACACACGACCGACTCGTTCGAACTGAAGATGAGTGCAAAAATGGCGCGTGCACAACTTTTGAGTCGCACTCTTCCCTGGCTGATCCCTCTCATCGTCGTCATCGTTGTCGCAATCCACGTTGCCATTTTCTTGTTCGTCTGTCTCCGCCGAAGAAAAACGAAGCAACCCGAACCGAAAAATGAGATGGATGCCCAAGACGACGATGAAGTGGAAAATCGAAGACCTCGACCACACACCCACGAACCCGCCGAACAGTGCGCTGACGACGTTGGAATCGAAGCCGTTGGCAGTGTCTGACCAGACAATTCCACAAGACCCAGTTCCATCAGCGATGTGGAGTCCACAGGATCAGTTTATTGAAGCTGTGGCGTGCTCTGGACAGTTTGGGACGGAGCTTGTTCGAAAGACGGACACTCTGTATGCTCGACTTCACACAGAACAAGGAAGGACGATTGCGCTGACGAAGGAACCTGTGCGACAACAACTTCTGAAAGGCATTATGAAGATTTGGGAGACGAATCAGTCAGCACTTCTCTTGACGAAGCTGTCGTCACACGTTGTGATGGTGGACGCAGCGAACAACGTGTTCCTGAATGTTCAGGGCGACCAAACTGCGTCGAATGGTGACGGACAAGAAGCGAACCGACAGGCGCAGATTTTGGAGGCTCGTCGCTGGAGTCCGCCTGAGTTGGACAACGACAATGGAGTTCAGAACGGGATTGACATTTCGAAAGCGGCAGTTTTTAGTCTTGGCCAGATCTTGTGGGAAATGGAGACTGATTCTGTGCCGTTCGGGGAAGTGGATGCAGTGAATGCTCAGAGACAGATGGGAGTTGGATCGACACTGAACATGGATGGTGTGAAAAACGAGAAATTGAAAGAAATGATCGAACAATGTCTCTCGACCGATCCAAACGACAGACCGACGCTTTCCGATCTGAACGAGTTCATCAATCCTGAACCAAAAGTCGAAGTCCCACCCCAACCGAACGATCCCACAGCATGACCACCATCAACCATCTTGGCACCTCGTTGTTCTTCCTTTTCCACTCATCTTCGTTCTCGAACTTTCCACCTTCGTTGTCATCGCAACATCACTCTTCATTCTCTCTATTCAGTGTATATATGTCAGATCTATTTTTCTCTGACCCAACATTTGAACACATCCCTCTCCATCAAATCTTTTGTCCAATCCCGATTCAAACATGTTCATTCTCCCAATTCCACACGTCTTCATTGTCCATTTTTCTTCCTTCCTGTTTCTTCACTCATCAATCTTCATATTGTAATCGCACAATCACTCCTCATTTTCTCGCTTCTGTTTGTGTATGATAGTTCAGTCGTTCTCTGACCCAAATGTGAAGGCGTCCCTGTCCATCACCACTTTTGTGCGATTCCGCTTCGGACCTCTTCAGAGACATCATCTCTGCCTCTTCATTCTCGCAAAGCCACTCTTCTTGATTCTCGCCTGTCTTCTCTTCATTTCATCTTTTGTGTCCACTCTGGAAAAGCCATTCTGTTCTTATTCTCACTCAGCTCCGACCGGATCGCACTATCGTTGTTTTCTTTGCTAGACCCTCCCCACCAACTTCAAACTGTCTCTTCATTTTCGACACAATATCTCTCGTCTCAGCCAGTTGCTCTGACTGTCACTTCGCACATCATCTTTCCACAGAATATCATGCTCCCATATCAACTTTGTTCACTTTCTTTGTCTTCATTTCTCACCGATGTCTGGTTCAACAGCACTGGATTTCACACACCGTTCTGTCATCCTTTTCATAGTTTTCTTGCCATTTTGAATCGCTCTGTTTCTGTTTATCTTGTTCAATCATTCTTTCCATCAGGAAAGACTGGTTCTGTGTTTCTGTTGCGCTTTCTGCACTCATCTCTCATTTCTCGTCCTTTCACTTTCGCCTCATCACTCACTATCGCATATCACGTCAGAACAACTGTTCTTCATTTCTTCTCACTTTTCATGATTCACCGAACCGATCTTTTGTGAAAGCGCTCCACCCAATACAATTGTTGGACAATTTTGGGAAATTGGAAAATGCCGGAAAAAGACAAACAAAATGCGAACCTTTTCTCCAGCTCCAAATCATGTCATGTCACAGTACGATCCTTCCATTCGTCGCGATGTTGAGAGTTCTCTGTGAGAACGACAGACCATCAGCTGTTGATCCACGCCGGAATATGTGTTGGACTGTCAGACCTACCGAATTGGTCCCTCAATCAGATGTTTGTTGGATAGAGCGTGCTGATGACGAGATGGGAAGTAGTTGGTGGATGGGAGGACTCGACTTTGTGGAAGGAAGTTGCTGTTGAGAATGGACATCAATCGGCTTCAGAACGCGCATGGGATCACCAAAGTTTCCAAATTATCAAAATTGTCCAACTACTGTAGAGAGTGTGATTGGAAGATGGTTGTCAGGTTGAAACATAATATTCATTTTATGGTCCGGATCAATCTTCGCTCCACATTGTCAAGAATCTCTCATTAATCTTCCGCGAAGTCTCCTTTAGCGCATTTTCGATTTTGTTCCTCTCTTCAGGATTTTTTGAAGCACATGACCAATAAAGAACGAAATGATCTCCTTCATCGTTTTGGTGCTGCCATCTCTCACCTCGATAATCAAGTTCGCTTTTTCCATTCATTATTCTCCCCATTTCATGCTTTCAACTTCTCTAGGAAATCGATATTGAGTCGCTCGCTAAACTCGGTCTGTTTCTTCCTCAGCCCATCCGACCTCATCGACTCGTTCATCGAAATGGTCACACGTTCTTGTTCTCTCCCCGACCTTCTCTTCCGTCATGATCGACACCTCAATCTCATCTCCACCCTCAGCCAGTCTTCCTCTCCTCTCTTCCCCAAACTCGGCGAACCACTCATCGGTCCAAAATTTCCTCTCGTCACTCTGTCTTCTCCCTCGCTCATTCACCGACCCTGCCAGCCCCTTCTTCCGCTTGGCCAGCACAGACCCTGCCTTTTTCAGCCGTCTTGTCAAGTACACTGCAGATATTCTTGACATCGCCATTTCGACAGCAGTTAGTTCGGTTCGGGTGGTGTCTGACCACCCATCTAAGCCCCACTGTCTGGACTTTGGTCGAGCGACTCAGAATTGGGTTGTGCTTCTCAATGCGGTGGGAGAAGTGAAGATGGATCTGACACAGAACACACCAGCTTTCAACTCAGTCCCGTCGACTTTTCTCACTCTCCTCGTTCTCTGCTGCGAGCACCAACACTAACATGTCAACTGATGCTGTATCAATCTTCTCAAACAAGTTTGGCCTGTGCACACCCCAAACCCAGGCACTCCTCTTCGCCACTCCACCCACATTCCCTGTGAGCGATGCCTTCACTCCTCGACATCCTGAGGCGTTGGGAGAGGAGCACGCGAAAGGTCCTTCTCAGTCGATTTGTGCAGAAGCGAGTCGTTGTATCGTGTTGAAGTCTCGCTTCGAAGACTCGTCCGCAACCAGTGGCATCACGTTCATGAGAAGCTTGGAATTCCTTTGGCTGGATGTCTTGTGAATGCCCTTCACTCAACCATGGCACTCCACACTCATTCCCCTTCTTCTCACCAGAGCTGTGTCGATCATAACACCAACCAACCGTGTGGAACGACAGGAACAGACCATCTGAACTCACTGCACTGAGAATTCTTGCAGAAATGCAAAATAGACTCGACTTCTGTGTTTATTCACGTCAATCGCGCATGATTCTCCCAGGCGAGGAGAGAAGAGACATCAACTTTGTCCATCTCTTCCCATTCCTTGGAGCAGAATCACAAGCTCGGTTTCTGTCATCGTTCATCGCATTCCACACGTCAACTGTCCCTTTCATCCACAGCTCGTTGGAAAGGATGGTGGAATGCTTGCTTGAGGTGACGACAGTGACTTCGAACAACACTCCTATCGCTCTTCTCACGAAATTGAAAAAAGTGACGGAATTCCTCTCTGGAATCAATCCAGAGACTCGCTCTTTCGAAAACAGTCCCAGATACGTGTCGCCGTTTGAGAAATTAATCGTCAAGAAGCTGCAAACAGCAGAGGGCGAGGAGAGATGGAGACTTCACGCAGCTGGTTGTTGTTTCGAGAGAGACTCCAGACATCGCGAACGAGCTGGGAAAGTTGAAAACGAAACCCAAGCTCTCTCTTCTTCACATCATCCGCTCCACTCCACGCGTCGCTCTCCATCTCGAGACGAACCCTGATGCTTTCCGTCGCGTTGTCGAGTTGGTTGGTCATACAGATAGTCTTCCTTTGATTGCTGTCACATTGCCACATCGCAGATGCTGCTAGACAATTCGTCATTCCACCTGACGACGAAGCCCCATTCCAAATCGAGCTGAAGCCAGAAATGTCTGAAATTGTCATTCGTAGTCTTCGGATGATAACAAGTCATCGCCGAGAAGGAGGAAAGGAGGGATGTGTTGGGGGGAAGGATGAGATGACGTCGTAGATTGTCAAGTCATGTTTGGACATAATTGTGTTTTTGATGAAGTTCAAGTCATTCGACCCCCTCCCATTCGCCTACCATCTGGTCTCGGTCGCCGGGACAAGAGATCTTTCTCTTCTTCACTCCATCATTCTCGTTCTCCAGAAGATCGAAGAGAGAACACGAACTACCGCAACACCTTTCTTGATCGCCACAGCCACTGCCTTTCAAAGCCAATCGTCAATCATCCATCACTCAACAACCACTCGTCCATCGTCTCCTCCATCATTCTCTCGCCCTCGACCTCGACAAGACCATCTATCAACTTCTTCCGGGGCTGAATGAGAACCTGATTTCTGACATTGCACAGGCTCTCACTGAGCGTGTCTGTCTCGTTTTGGAGGAGATCAGAGCGAGTTCATCACAAACTCAGATGCCAGACAGTCTCTTTGGCACCAGCCTCGATTGGAAGGACAAACACACAATACCACAACAGCTCTTCGTCGCTCTCCACAAAATGATCCTTCCAGACTCTGAAACATTACTTCACTTCCACATTCCTTCCACTCGCTCCCTTCCTCACTGAATTCTCCTGATTGTCGTGCCTTTGTCAACAGACAGATCAGAGGTGATTCACTTTGGCATGACCAACACTCGCAACTTCTGAACATATTCTCTCTCGTTCTGTCTCTCATCAACACAGGAACTCCATCCACTCTCCACCCCTCTCTCTCTCTCTCTCCGTCCTCTCCATCGCTCTTGTTCGTCTGGACACCATCCCATCATCGCTGGATCTTCACAGCAGATTCTGCGACATCTTCAGAACGATGAATAATCTTTCGGACCCACAAATGAAGCAGGTTGTGCTTGCTCTGTGTTCAGAAGGGATGGAAGACAGAAGCGACGTCACTCTCAACTCGTTCTCGCTGACCTTTCTGAACAGATGGAAAGGAGCAAATGCACAATCCGATGTCGATCATGGATTCGATGACGATGTGTCGGATCTCAACGAACCCATCGATGATGATATCATGTTTGAGTCCGATTCTGATGTGTGGTCTCAACACGCCGGCTTATCAGATGACTTTTGTCCCTTTGATGATACTGTGGAACTTCAACTCATTGAACAACTCAATTCTCCTGAAATCGAGGAGGGAAGTGATCTCAAATGGTCAGCAAATTGTGGGTGAGAATACCCTGTTTTAGGCGAAAAGGGAGAACAGACTGTACACACAAACTTGCTTTTTTCCATCTTGTTTGTAGCGTGAACCACAAGGTGACTCCAGTCTTTCGATTCGTTTAGTTCACAAACTTCCTCTTCGTTCATGAATGCATGTAAATCTTGGGTGGATGCGTTTTTCTGTTCTCCTCAAACCCATAATAAAGGTAATTAGCTAGAATCAGTCAGAATGAGCACGACAAACAAAGAACCAGACCTCTTATCGAGCGCAGCACGCACTGATTTGTCCCTCTCCATTGCAATTGTCAATGGATGTCTCTCCTTTCCTGAATTGGCAATATTATCGAAATCAGTCTATTCAGGAAAAATCTGTTATCTTTCAGTCTCTTGTTGCGACTGTGAAGTTACATACACTTGATGACTCTCTGGAGACGAAAGCAGTGAGATTTCTTGAATCATTGAATCCAAGGAAATCGAAATCAGCTGGTGCTTTTCTCCGCAGCCTTGGACAAACCACTGATGAATCTTTGACCGTGTTCATCCAGTCCATTGTGACACTCATTTCTTCTGCCAATCAGGCCATCACCGCCGCAGCAATGAAGATGCTGAATGCTCTGATCACGCCACATCCAAAGAAGTCGCTCAACCTCTTATCAAAGCCAATCTAATCCCTCAACTCATCATCACTCTCAATCCACAGTCTCTTTCATTCACAGAAGCAGTCGATATCCACATCAACCTCATGAAAATCATCAGCAACTGTGTCTTGCTCGCAACTCTGAATGGTCTTGCAAGACTCTGCATTAAAGACGGAAATGAACAACAAGCTCTTCACGAAACGATGCTGAAGCAAGTTCTGATACCATCGGAGAACTATATATGCCATTTATGCGTGAACTGTTTTTCGATCGTTGGTGATGCACAGATGTCGTGTTTTCTGGAACTTCTGGCCGAACTCCTCCGAATATGTCCATATTTTCAACCGACAATGGATTTTGTTCTTCATATGCCAGTAGTTCTCACGATTCCAAGTTGTCTCACATTCTTTGAAGTTGATAAGTCGATCTGGAATTTTCTGATTGACATGAACAATGCCCAGCGGAATGGAACACAACACAAGGAGAAGTGCGACAGATGTGGAAGACAGTTCAGCGGATGTTGAGAATGGAGGGCATCGAAGATGATCGAGGAAAAGCTGCGAAATAACAAAAGCGAATACTTTGGCAACTTTACTGTTGCATTCTCGATTGGATGGAACAACCAGCAGGGCATGAACCTTCCGCAGCGTGAATAGTAACATATCTGAGCCCTCGACCGTTTCGACATGTTTCTGACTTCTTTGGACAAAAACACTATTTGCGTGAGATCTTTGTTGATCTGGCATCACCTCATTGTTTCATTTGCCCGAACCATTTGGATTTTCTCTCCCTATCTCGCCTCGATGGTCGCCACTCTCTCGTTCCATCCATCTCCATCTGCTCCCAAATGAAGCCGTCTCACTCCACAATCGCTCACGATTTGTGAAGATATCTTTGTCTCCTTACTGTTCGTCGAAATGGGACTCTCTTGATGATTCATCACAATCGCGAGATGGCTTTTCCGACACACCAACCAATCGCTCCTCCCTCTCCACCCGAAGGAGGAGAGACGCTGAAGAAGAAAGCGTCGTTCTTCAGCTGGACAAGATCTCTGTGTGTGTTGGATGGCCATCACTTCCAACAACTTTCCTCGTGAAGAACTTTGAAACGACAACTGCTGGAAGTGCCATGGAAGGCCAAGGAATGACTGGCTGATCCAATCCATTGGACATCACACTCGCCTTCATCGTTGGAAGAGAACACGTGTCCTGCTACCATTCTGTGCACTGCGCATTTGATCAATCCTTTCTATTTTTCTTCACTTTCTCCAGACTGATCCGATCACGAGCCCTTCTTTCTTCAAAACTCACTCTCCACACTGACCTTCAATCTGTGTCAGACATGGTGCTGCTTGAAGTTTTGAGTCTGATCGAACCAGCTCTCGTCCAGATCAGGCTTCCGCGTTCGTCTCATCGGACTCGCCTAAACTCGACGGGGGCTGGTCTGCGTTCCTTTGTAGAGTGTGGATTGGGAGGGTTGGCAGAACCAGCAAAGCCTGTTGGCCAACTGATATCCACCCAACCCACATTGTCTTCCTCTCCAAACACACAACCCCA
>JARBJD010000382.1:0-66529 GCA_033064195.1 Blattamonas nauphoetae
CCTCCACTCATCACCGTCGCCCTCCACTCACCTCCACTCATCACCGTCGCCCTCCATTCACCTCAACTTGCCTCCCTCGCCCTCCACTCACCTCCCTTCTCCTCCACTCACCTCCCTTCTCCTCCACTTACCTCAACTTGCCTCCCTCGTCCTCCACTCACCTCCACTCATCACCGTCGCTCACTCACCTCCACTCATCACCGTCGCCCTCCACTCACCTCCACTCATCACCGTCGCTCTCCACTCACCTCCCTCGTCCTCCACTCACCTCCCTTCTCCTCCACTCACCTCAACTTGCCTCCCTTCTCCTCCACTCCCCTCCCTTCTCCTCCACTTACCTCAACTTGCCTCCCTCGTCCTCCACTCACCTCCACTCATCACCGTCTCTCTCCACTCACCTCCCTTATCCTCCACTCACCTCCCTTCTCCTCCACTCGCCTCTACTCACCCGGCTCGTCCTTCCTCGCCCCTCCCTCGACTTCCACTCACCCATTTCTCCTCATCATCTCCAACTCATCTCCACTACTCCCCGTCATCCTCCAATCGTCCCCCTCGTTCCTCCTCCGCCATCAAACTGTCTCTTCTCGACCATTCGCCATCCTCCACTCATTATTTCACACACTCTTTCCATCTTCATTTTCTATTCACACATATTGTTGTTTTCGTCACAAAATAAACTTTTCTTTCAAAAATTCACCAAAGCAAAATCACTTGTTTGAGAGACTACATCACTAAAACCGAATAAAACCGAATTCATTCATCCAAGCTACAATTGAGTACGAAGTTAGGGAGAACAGAGGAGAGAGAATGAGAGAAGAAGTTTTATTGGTGGTGAAGCAGACATTCACCCTTCCTACCACATCCAGTGCAGTGAGGAAGATGGTTGAAAGAAGGGAGCAGACCAAATGAAGATCAACCCATATTTTCGTAAAACACACAACAGACTGGTCTACTGGTGTGAATAGATCGAAAAAAACACTATTTATCAGTTATTTGAGGTGAAAAAGAGCAAATGGGTTGAAATCAACAAATTCGAAAAAAAGAAAGCCGAGAGGAGGATTTGATGGGGGGTGCTCGAACTTTTCTATGATGTCAAAAATATTGACCCATATCCTTTTTATTGTTATTCAGCTGTTTCAGATTCTTTTTCGTCTGATGACACCGATCGAACCCATACAGTCACGAACTTCAATCTCAAACAGCAGAGATGTGACAACATCTGCACCTTTGCAAAAGCTTCCCAGCTTCACACACATCAGTATCGTTTTGAGAACAAAAGAAAGGGGTTTGGGTTGGTTTTCTCCAACCTTAAAGATGAAAACACTCTCAGAAAGGATCTCCATCCAGATGGTGAATTGAAAGATATCACATCAACCAAGAAAGCGCCGGAAGTGAAAAGAAATGTGGAAAGTGAAATTTTTGTCACCTTGTTTCTCAGAATCATGTTGTTAATTGTGGACGAATGATTTGACAGACTGTCGCACTTGTGCGTTCTGTCACTGTTTACGCGACAGCAAGGGTTCCTTTTCGCTCTGATTGTGCGATTGGACAATCGTGCTGACTTTAGCGGATGGATGAGTTGGAAACAACGATGATCAAGAAATCATCTCGAAGAATGAGGGAGGGTCCCTTTCGCTGAGCTATTTTGTGTTTGTGCCATCTCAGTATGCGAGTGCTGTGAAGCAGAATGGTGTATTTCTGTTGATAGCATCGTGTGTGTCCCGTGGAGAGGATTAAATTGGCAAGATTGTGTCGATCGTGGTGGAGGTGAGGGCAGGATCAGGAAACCAGAGAATGAGGTTTTCTCTTCGTTCTAGCAGTAAGGAGGACACTCCATTGATTGCTTGTACGCGATGTCGAAGCGGGAAATGGTGAGGTGCTCGCTTCTTTGGCTGAATGGGGACACAGACAGTGAGATTTAGTTTGCTTGAAGTTCGTCGGAAGGAGATATGATGCTGACGGTGGTGAGAATGGAGTGGGGAGGAGAGGGGAGTGAATTGAGAGGCGTTTCCATTTCGAATGTGATCTCGATCAGTCTGGTCTTCTCCTTGAAGATCATGTTAACTTTTCAGCGATATCTCTTTTGTTGGTGCCGTGTCGATGTGGTCGCTGTCGCCTCCCCTTCCGTCGTCGTTGAGCATCACTGAATCGCCACGGAGTGCAGCTTGGGGAGACACAACAACAGAACCCATCCACCATCCAGAATCGATTGTGGTGGATGGAGTGAATGGGAAGGACGAGTCGCTGTGCTGGGTGTCGGCAAGTGAGTGTGGATCGGTGAGTGGTTTGAGTGTTCGTCTTCCCGCACAATGTGAACGGTCGCTTTGATGAAAACCAGAACGATGAGCGAATGCACTCCGCAGCATGCTGGAAACACAATCGAGATTGCTGGAGAAGGAAAGGCTCTGTCGATTCTGGAATCCTCTCAAGTAGATTCACTCCTTTCGATGTCGTCAGAAACTGTCTCGATTGAGGATGTTGGATTCACTCAGCATTCGTTGCTGTTGAGCAGATATCGTTTAGAATCGCTGCTCATTCTTATTTAGAATGAATCAATAGAGAACCTTCCGAGATCTTTTCTGAAGAGAATTGAGAACAAAACAGAAAAAGTGATAAAGAATCATACCAAGTACCTTTGTTCCGCAGAATAGTACAAAACGAGGCGATGATGATCTGGACAGGCACAAGGATCATGAAAGTGAGACGAATCGTACAAATAAGTGAAAAAAGGCTATCACACGGCTTCAGTACACAAATCATGACATTACTAACTGATTTCTTGCCTGTTTCCCTTAAATATTAAGTATTGTATGGAGAGGTGAGATCTTCCCCTTTGAAAAATTGGCCACTGACACTGACCGCCACTTTCGGCCGGTCAGACAAGCCTACTTATGTAGTCATCTCAAAACAGGACAAATCGGACATGTACAGTTTGTTCAAAAAAGATGTTGATCTGTTCAAAAAATACATCCCATTATTGTGTTTTTTTCACGTCGGGACCACTTTCTTTGACCGACTCATATCTCATTTTGGAGTGTACCCACTGACAGATGGTGACTTAAAAGATGGTCTGCTTTCTTTTTCGTGTGAAAGATACACATTTTGTTGACATTTTCTGCCCACATTTTTCATCAATGTTCTTTGTTCTCATTTTTCGTCTTGCTCTCAAACAGACCTTGATCCTTCATCAAAACTACATTTTACTCTGCTGATTGAGCTTTCGGCATTCTTCCGTTCCTATTCTCAGATTTGAGGATCGCTTTCGTTAACCCTTGATCCTGTGGAATGTATGATTGTTAAACACATTTTCAAGTCATCCGCTCTCACATTCTCAGTCTTCAGATCCTGTTATGAATGGTTATATCGAAGAGGAATGGATCATCAGGTCACAATCCATCACCAAACCATCGATCGTAAAATCTCTCTTCACCGGTCAATAATCTGGTTTTCATGTGTTTTCATTCATTTATTCATCGTTTTTCGCAGATCACTCGACTGATTCATGCGATATGATCAAATTACCATATTTTCTTCTCCATTTTTGAAAAGCCGTCATCTCACCGCGAATATCCATCTTTGAACTTGCTTTCACTTTTCAACACATTCATTCCTGGTGATTCTTCTCTTATCTCCTTTTTTACGGTATTTCATTTCATATCCATTCCGCAGTAACCACTTCAGATAAACTCTCCTTGGATCTTTTGATTGACCTCTGAAAATCTCCTGAATTTTGTATTTTCATTTCAAAAACCCCCTCTCATTCTCAATTTTCTCCTTTGTAAGGATATGAACAATCATGCGGCTGGAAATTTCGTCTCGTCCACTTATTCACTCATATCGTTTCGACACATTTTTTCTGGTACGATCCGATTCCTTATTTCCAACCCAGACACTCTTTCCCACCTTGGATCAACTTTGTTTGTGTATTTGTCCGCTCAAAAGAAAGTGAACTGTCAGATCATGATGTGGCAACTGTGGAATGGATAGATGATGAAAGAACGATCGAGAAGAGATGAGAGAAGAATGAATGGGAATTAATGTGTAGAAAGGGGAAAGCAAGTCTAAAAACGGATACATGTCGTGACATGACGGTTACTCAATGTTGGGGTGTAGATTCCTGGAAAATTGCTCATCGCGGTCTTGTTGAGAATGAACCTTAAATAAAATGAAGAAAACAATTGAAAATACCCGTGAAAAGCAGGATCAAGCCCGATCAAGGGAATGCGTCAGATCGATTGTTCTGAGATGGTTTGTGAGCTGATGATCCCTTCATCCACCATATAACCATTCATAACAGAATCTATATCCTAAGAGTGTGAAGGAGCATGATTTGATATTTGTATTAAAAAAGCATACGTTCCAAATTGTCAATGCGAGATGGTTGGGAACGTCAATTTCGATAATTGGAATGTATGAATGCCGAAAGCTCAATCTCACGAGTAAAATGTCATGCTCCTGTTGTATTTTGTCCTGGAGGAGAGAAATATGAATATTGAGAGGAAACACGTGAGAGAAAAAAATGGTCAGCAAAACTCGACAAAATGTGCATCTTTCACACGAAAAAGAAAGCAGACCATCTTATAAGTCACTATCTGTCAGTACGTACACTCCAAAATGAGATACGAGTCTGAGTAAGAAATGAGTCCGGATGGGAAAAAACACTATAATGGGATGCATTTATTGAACAGATCAACACATTTATTGAACAGATCAACATCTTTTTTGAACAAACTGTACTGTCCTGTCCTGTCCGATTGATCTGATCTTCCTCCCCATGTCATGTTGTCTTCTTCATCTCTTTTCTTTCAGACCCTCTCATCCCGAAATTTGACTTCAGTTCTTCATTCAACCCTTCTCTTGTCGGGATTTCAATCAATTTTGTTTATGTTGAATCCAAATTCGTGGAGATCTGCGCGACTCAAAATTAACACCAATTATCTCTGTCAATGACTCGGACCTGATTTGATAGATGCTAGTATCACAATATCTGGAAACACTTCCATTATTTTTCCCATCTTGTCTGTGTGTTACTCTTCATTAGTCTGGAATTGATGTCGTGATCATATCCGGATCTGATCTGAACCGAACGAAATGAGATATGGAGGATTCACAATGTCAGTATGCCTCTTTATTGTTTTTCCCCTCCCATTTTTCTATTTCTCTTATTGTGTTTTGAATAGATATCTTGATCACACTCAAATCCGAAATGGAGATCGTGGGGTTGACCTACCGAGTCGCTCACACTATAGCTCCATCGAGACAGCCTGCTGCTTGGATTGTCTGTCCACATTGTCTCCTTTATCCAACGCCATAACACCCTAGTCATCAAAATGGACACCATCTCTTCCTCATCTGTTCAATCCACTTCACAATATGAATATCACACGATTATTCCATATTTCTCGATCATTCCAATATTCCACAACAGACAGACATCAATATTCCCCTTCTTCAACATCTTCTGATGCCACAAATTCAGAACAGAAACTTCAGAAACGGAAATGCGCCAGTTTTGCAGAATTTCTGTCATTTTTACACCTCTCTCGCCTTCGACAGATTCAAATCATCATTTTTCATCGATTTATGCAGAGGATGTTCATGTACTATTCATGTTCTCGCAATCATCTTCCAACAATATTTCTTTTTGCGAGGATATTACTATCAATTCGCCTCCACGGCGATCCATTCATTCTCTTTTAGACCTATCTCATGAGATCCACTTCCACCTCATTTCCAACCTCGTCAGAACAGCTCCAATGCTGCTTCAACCTCCTTATTTCTGATCAACTCAACCATGCACACATTGAATTCATCAATTCATTTCGTAGAATTCGGGCATCGTCTTGGAACGACTGAATCCTCGTCGTCCATCAGAAATGTCGATTGTCCCTCTTCTTGTGTAAAACTGATGCTCAAACGGAACTGTGAGCATGATATCAACGTCCCTAGATGATTTACATCATTCTGGTATTTATCCCAATATCATACACCGACGAACAGAATCATTTTTGATCCAATCGTCCTCCTCTAGCGTAACCTCGAATATGCCCACAATACATGCACATCTAACCACTCTACCCCGAAAGACGCGATTTTTGAACACAAAGACCGAACATACACATGGAGTGTTCTACAGGACAGCGACAAGCGACGTCAACATCCATGCATCTCCACAAACGTACATCACAAGTTCTCTCACGTTGTGAAGCAACGTCAGTGAACGGAGCATTCTGTGATCGAATCAACAGAGCAGACACAGACTCTGACGTGAGCAAGACGAGTGGAGATATCGACCAGATTATGGCTCTCACACACTGATGATGGAGGGAGGGAAGGAGGGATTGAGGGGGGGAGGATGGAAGTGATGAAGAACTGGGACGATGAAAAAGACACAAAGGGCTAATTGAAGCGGAGGATGAGGTAAACCACAGAATGACCACAAAATGGAAAACCCACACGAGAAACCAGCGGAACCCGCCGAAGAGACTAAGGAGATGGAACAAGCCATGTTGCCCAGACACTCCCTCGCCAGCTTCACCCGACCATCAGCCGAACCAGCCCACGTCACAAAGGAGGTCACATGGCAGTCGTTCCTCAATGTCATCCCAACTCTGCCTGCCAATCGAAGTTCAGCATTTCTGAAGAACGAGCGAGAGAACCACGCCATTATCACCTGCCCCCTCCTCCCACGATCACCAGCCCCCTCCCCCACGATCACCTGCTCCCTCCTCTCACGATCACCTGCTCCCTTCTCTCACGATCACCTGCTCCCTCTTCCCATGATCACCTGCTCCCTTCTCTCACGATCACCTGCTCCCTCCTCTCACGATCACCTGCTCCCTCCTCTCACGATCACCTGCTCCCTTCTCTCACGATCACCTGCTCCCTCCTCTCACGATCACCTGCTCCCTTCTCTCACGATCACCTGCTCCCTTCTCTCACGATCACCTGCTCCCTTCTCTCACGATCACCTGCTCCCTTCTCTCACGATCACCTGCTCCCTCTTCCCATGATCACCTGCTCCCTCTTCCCATGATCACCTGCTCCCTCCTCTCACGATCACCTGCTCCCTTCTCTCACGATCACCTGCTCCCTTCTCTCACGATCACCTGCTCCCTTCTCTCACGATCACCTGCTCCCTCTTCCCATGATCACCTGCTCCCTCTTCCCATGATCACCTGCTCCCTCCTCTCTCGATGTGACAAACATTCGACGTCGACGTCACTGTCCCTCCAACTTCAGTTCAATTCGAATTTAACAAACTTTAAGCTCTTCCTCCAGATTTCTTACGTTCATTGGATGAAATTAACATTATTTTCACTCGATCGTGTTCCATATGTCTCGACCAAGCTTCAGAAAGTGGTTTCAAATAGATGGAGTGTGTTTACTTCGTCGCAAATCCATCGGAACCCTTCTAACTTCTTTACGATACTGTTTTCCGTAACATTTCATCTGAAACAACAGTATTCGAGATGATTCTTTTTTGATCAACCCTGAATGAAATTATTTCATTGAAGTCGTTGGTTTTCATGTTTTTTCGCAAAACAAAGCCAAAATTCATCCTAAAAAGCAATATTATCACCGGAAATAACATTCAATCGCAAATTTCTCTCTTTTTCAAAATCGGACAAGAAAAAGTGGAGGACGGACAGAAAGCGAGGAGGACAGGACAGTTTTACATCATAGCAGTGATCCAAGGATCCAAGGGATTTTTCTGATATTTCGAAGAAATGTCGCTCGAACTTTTTCCATTGCGATCGATGATGTCATTGTGGAGTCACCAATCGGTGTCCTGTCACCAATCGGTGCTTTTTTCAAAAAATGTCACAATGGGTCAAACTAAGAAAAAAATAAATTTTTAGAATTATCCTCCCACGCGATCCCGAGAAAACCTCAAAATACTTTATACAGTATGTTATAGTGGCGTCACCAATCGGTGTCCTGTCATCAATCGGTGCTTTTTTCTTGAAAAATCACGATGGATCAAACTAAGAAAAAAATAAATTTTTAGAATTATACTCCCACGCAATCCCGAGAAAACCTCAAAATACCCCCTTTTGCCCGTTAAAAAAAATCGTTTTGGCAATATCTCAACAACCAATGTACCGATTTTGATGAAATTTTTCACAGAAACGTTTTTTTGGGGAAACGAACATTTTGGAAAAAATTTGGAGAAAAAATTCTGGGTATATGGGAAGATAGAAAAAACCCATATTTTTCTCGACAAAAACTTCTTAGGAAAAAAATCGGTTTATTTTTTGAGCACCATTTGTCGAGATCTATACGATTACAATGCCTTTTATTTGATTCAAATCGGATGGCTAGTTGTGGAGAAATGAGGGAAAAAAGTTAAGAAAAATGTGTGCTTTCGTAACGTTATAGGTATTTTGAGGTTTTCTCGGGATCGAGCCGGAGAATAAATCAAAAATTTTATTTTTTTCTTGATTTGACCAAAAGTGATAAGTCCAGAAAAAAGCACCGATTGATGACAGGACACCGATTGGTGACGCCACCATTACAGTACATTTTTTTCACTTTTTCAAATTTTTTCTTTCATTTCTCCACAACCAGACGTCCGTTTCACACCGAAGAAAAAGCATTTTTTTCGTAAAGATATCGATTAAAAACGATCAAAAAAAATAAAAATTTTTTTCCCATGAAATTTTGCTGGGCGAAAAACAGCCTTTTTTCACATCTTCCCAAATACCCAAGATTTTTTTCTGATTTTTTTTTCAAAAAATTTGTTGTACCAAAAAAACATTTCTGTGAAAAATTTCATCAAAATCTGTTCACAGGTTGTGAAGATTTAACGAGAACACATGAAAAAAGCGGTCAAAAAGAGGTTTTTTGAGGTTTTCTCGGGATCGCGTGGGAAGATAATTCTAAAATTTTACATTTTTCTTAGTTTGACCAATAGTGATTTTTCAAGAAAAAAGCACCGATTGGTGACAGGACACCGATTGGTGACTCCACTATTAGACTCTCCCCTGAGTGGAATGTGTGGTGTGACGGATAACAGAAGCGGACCGCGGATTACTTCCTTTTTTGAGTTGACGGTTTGTTCGCTTTTTTGGCTGATTTTTTCTTCTCAACGTTCCTAACATGTCCATAGATAGCATTTTTTTTGATAATTGGGATTGGCACTCCACTTGATCTGGTTTGTGCAGCATCTTTTTTTATCTTTTCGTAGATTTCCTTGAATATGTTTTGATCTGTCGTGGTCATGAAGCCACCGGGCACAGGTTGCCCAATAATACCGGCGGCCCTCCAGGCCGATGTAACTTGGACTGGGCCGGTACACTGGAAGTAGGCGGAGACTGAGTAGGATAAAATTTTTGAGAAGGAGTCTGAACCACAGATCCCACGGTGGTCAGCAATACACTGCTTCCAACGCCCAAAGATACCTAAATCAAGGGGTTGGAGCAGATGAGTGGCCCTGGGAGGAAATCGATAAAGATCAATCCCGTTTTCGGAACAAAATGAAACCACTTCTTCAGTGGAGTGGATTCTACATCCGTCGAGGAGGAGGAGAGCACGATTGTCCGCTAAATTGTATGTCATTTTCTTCTTTTCTATTTCCGGTACCAGTATTTTTTGCAGCCAATCAAGAAATAGGGTAGAATCGATCCACTGCGATGTATGCGAGACAAGGACACAATCTCGTCCAACGTTTATTCCGTCTGTCTCCAGTTCCATTAGATTTATCTTTCCAGCAGTGACTATATATGGGATCCCTCGAGACCCATCCAAGCTGATCAATGGAAGCAATGTCAATGCTTTTTCGCTTCTTTGAACTGGTATGTGCTTTTTTTCTCCATTTGATGTAGGACCAAGAAATTTTAGGTTGTATACATCTTCATATTGATGATACTGCGATTCATCCGTTTGGAAAATAAATAGTGGGTTGTACTTTCTGAGTATTCGATTCACGTCTTTCTCATAGTCCATAACTGCCTGCAAATCAACCTGCATACGCTCTACTGCTCTTGGTGTGAACTTTGTAGCTGATATCTTGTGAGAATTCCGCTTTAAAAATCCTTTGTTCCATTCACGGCTCACTTGTATGCCAAACTTATCGTTCACTTTTCCAGGTAAATCTAGCATCCTCCATGGATGTCCAGTCCTTGATGCAGACAGTATGTCATTCACCAATTCATTTTCTTGTCCAGGAGAGAGTTTTTGGAGAGGATGACCTTCTTCAAGTGTTCGAGTCGACGGCTTTCTTGCTCGTGACACTGTATTATTCGGGACGCCTAAAGCAACTGCGATGATTTGTTGAGGGTTTTCTCGAATCTCGGTAACAAGCTCGTCGAGAACCCGATCGGACAGATAGCCCCAGAGACAGTCTTTGAATGTTGTTAGATTTACCGTATGTGCCATTCCCAAAGTCAAGAAGAACTACAAATTGGTGTTCAAGAAGGAGTCAATTTTTTCACCCATTATTCATTATTCAAGAAAAATCCCTTGGATCTTTGGATCACAGATGGATCATTCAACAATCTCAATCATAGCAAATTCCTTCACCGAACGCAGATGTCTTGTTACACCGAGTTTACTCCCCTTCGTTGGCATTTTTCTTAGTCCGTGTCACTGGTTCTCTCCCAACCCCAAAGCACGGACGAATGCTTTGTGGACCTAACGGAAGAATATGTGGTACAATTGGTGGTGGAGCGTTAGAAGGATTTATGGTGGCAAGGTCCCAGGAAATGATCAGAAAGGGAATAAGTTTTATTGTTCTTTTTCTCAACCTATTCAGCCACACCGATTATTCAAACATTCATTCTCCAAAGTAATAATGCAACAAGTCTGGGTATGGTGTGTGGTGGATCAGCAACAGTCCTCATCGAGCACATTGTCCCAGAGCAACAAATCGAAGCACTTCTCCCAGAAAATCAACGAGAACCCTTTAAACGCAATCAAAATGTCCTCAAGGATGGATATTCTCTCTTCAACTCTTTTCTGCACTCCAAGATTCCAAATTACAATTCAGAACTCACTTACTCATGTTTCGAAAGTCTCTCAGTCAGACACATGTGTGTTTATTGTCAATATTATAGTTCCATAGCGATACCACTATAGATATTACTGGGGTTCCTGAAGGATCTTTAGACTGTGATGGTGGATACTCGTCAAATCCAGTTCCAGTCACGGTCCAACGAATGACATTTATTCTTTCTTGCAATCCACTTAAATCAACTATATCTGAAAGATACATCATGGTCAACAAAATCGGAGGATTTTTGACGCCGTCTGGAGACATAGACGCCATAGAAGGAGAGATGATTAATTTTGCACAAGAACATTACACTGATGATTTATTTGGGCAAATCAGTCTTGGGGGAAGAACAAAAAGCAATTCAGATTTCGAATCTCTTTCGTCCATTCAACCAGCGACTCAACTTCTCATTTTTGGAGGGGGTCACTGTGGAAAAGCCCGTCTGTCCATTTCTTCTCTTTCATGTTCCTTCACAGTTTTTGATGTTGCTCAAATTGCTGGATTTGCGTGTTGTATCTATGATGACCGTGATGAATTCGTTTCAGAGGAACGCTTCCCAAATGCAATTGAAAGGCGCACCATTAACTTTGAACAGTATGTTTCAATTGAGTTCTTCACTCTTCTTGAACTCATGCAGAGATCTTGAGAGTATCCAGGTGAACTCGGGCTCATATATAGTGGCAATGACGCGCGGTCATTCATTCGATTTTGATGTTGTCCGTTCTGTCCTTCCTCGCCATCCTGCCTTTATTGGGATGATCGGAAGCAAGGCAAAGTGTGGGCGAGTAAGGAAACAGTTGGAAGACGCTGGATTTTCTCATAGCCAGATTGGATCCATCTTTGCTCCAATTGGAATGGACACTGGGGGATCTGCTCCTGGAGAAATTGCTGTGTCAGTCATGGCACAGATTTTGATGCATAAATACAAGAAAGGAAATGACTGGGGAAAGAGGTGCGATGAAAGAGTATGTGTTTTGTTCTACATCCTCACTTTCTTCATTTCAGAAACATATTATCGGAGAATCTGCACAAAATCTCCGAAATCACCCATTCTCTCTATCATATGTGGCAGTTCCACAATTTGATGAATGATTTTTTTCTATTTGAGAGGGCTATCTTCGAATTTGTCGCATGTTGTCATTTCTCTTGAAACCTCCCCTATCTGTCAATTGTTTGTCTCGAATTTTCATTTACAACGATTATTTTATTGTCCATGCGCTATCTATTTTCTTCCTGATTGGAGAAAAACTTGTTGAATCCAGATCTGGCCACAATAATAAACAATGGTCTGGAACTCTCTTTAAAAATCATTCGAACTCTTCATTTTTCGACTAAAGGCTGCTTTTGAAGATCTTGGTGTGATGCCTGAGCTCATACATGTGTGATTAATGTCTCTCTTCTTCATCTTTCTTTGCTAGGCATGTGATTCTCTTGAGTGGCAGTATTTTTTTACCAACTCTGGCTATTACATTTTCATTCTCATGTAGACTTCCTCAGCCTGTCCAGGCTGAAGCAATTCCTCTTGTTCTTGGTGGAGGTGATGTCTGCATCGTTTGTCCATTGTCTCGCCAATAAGTGTTTTCTCTAGTCATCAGAAACAGGATCTGGGAAGACAGGAGTTTATTTTTCCAATTTTCTGGATGATCTTTTGTCTACTGCGTAGGCTTTTGCCCTCCCTCTCATCCAAATCGTCTATGAAGAAAAGAATGAACAAACGAGTACAGGAGTAACAGGAACAGGTATTTTTTTCACATTAATGTTCTGTGGTCTCGTAGTTGGAGAGAATATTGCGGTAGGATTCGATGATCACTCGTGTGAGCCAGAAATCTCTATATCTGAAGCCGGTCTCGTCATTCAAAGCACAGGCCCACAATGGTCAGGTGGTCGTGGCAACGTCGGTGTCCGTCATGGTATTCTGCCCTTTCTTTGCTGATTGGATCAGGCTCATTCTATTTTGAGGCTACTGTCCTCACTGAAGGGATTCCCCGAATCGGCTGGTCCACAATCACAGCCACTCTGAACCTGGGAACCGACAAAATGGGAATTGGGTTTGGTGGGACAGGCAAATTTGCGTTTGCCAAGCAATTTGAGAACTACGGTGAAGCATACGGGAAGGGGGATGTGATCGGATGTTTCCTGCAAACATCAACTGATGGGGAGAACTCTGAGGGGTTGGTATGGTTTTCGAAAAATGGCAAAGAATTCGGAAAAATCAGTCTCTCCTCCTTCTTCAAAGACCAGCTCATGTATCCCACATTCTGTGTGAAGGGCTGTTCTCTCCGGTTCAACTTCGGCTCGTCCGAACCGTTCCAACACCCCCCTCCATCCAACTTCCTCAGCATACCCGGCACAGATTGTGAGAACTCGTCGCTTGGCGTGAAGTATTCGCCTCGTGCGGCACCTGCTCAGTCTGACGGGCCTGGTGCTCCACTGATCTTCATTCTTGAGCCGTCTCGTGAACTGGCAGAGCAGACACAGAAGTGCATTCTCCAGCTCTCCTCCTTCCTCCCTGCACCTGGAATGAACGTTGTGTTGCTCATCGGTGGAGATGACATGCAACAGACTCACAAACAACTCGCGTCCAATCCAGACATTGTCATCTCAACAACTGGTCGAGCAATGGAACTCATCCGAACTCACAAAATGACACTTGCGCAAGTTCGTGGTTTCGTAATTGACGAAGCAGATCGTCTTTTGGATGACAATAAGGACGAAACAGCGTTTGACTTGTGGAAAATGTCAGGATCCGAACTCCCAAAAGACAAAAGGATGCAGACCATCCTCGTCTCAGCCACCCTCCACACTCCCGGGATGAAGAAGGCGATGGAGCGAATCACACACTTCCCAACGTGGGTGGATATGAAGGGTGATAAGGCTGTCCCCGAGGTGTGCTGATCATTCTCTCATTTTGTTCAGACTGTCCATCACACAGTCATCAGAATCGATCCAACAAAGCCGTGGACACAGCCGGCTGGGAACCCAGTTGGCACGGATGGGATATATGAGATTGGTATGCTTCCTCTCATTCACAGAACACCTCAGAACGCAACACCACACGGCCATTCATGCTCTCCCAGGAGATCAAGCTTCGGAAAGCATGGGCGTGTAAAGATGTCCTCGATCGAGTGAATCCAGAGCAAGCCATCATCTTCTGTCGAACAAAGCAGGATTGTGACAATCTTGAAACGTTCTTCCAGCAGTTCAATCGAAAGGGAGCTCTTGAAAGCTTGTATTCTTGTGTCGTTCTTCACGGAGATCGCTCGCCGGATGAGGTTTTCTCATGATCGTCAATCATCTCTCTTTGTTTTCTTCTTCTCACCACTCAGCGAAAGAGGAACTTCCGAACGTTCCAAAACGGAGACGTGAAATACTTAATTTGCACCGACGTTGCTGCTCGTGGTCTTGACATCCAAAGTCTTCCCTGCTGCATCAGTCTGTTCCTCTTTTCCTCACCAATCATTCCACCATTCCGCCAACACCCTCATCCCATCTCTTTCCAGACTACACACTTCCCGACACCGAAGAGAATTACATCCACCGAACAGGTCGTGTGGGTCGTGCTGACCGCTGGGGTCTCGCGGTCTCTCTTGTTGCAACAGAGAAGGAGAAGGTGTGGTACCACACATGCCCCTCTCGCGGCAAGAAATGCCGGAATGTCCGTCTCACCGATGAAGGAGGGTGTACCATCTGGTACGATGAGCCAGCCCTCTTCAAGCTTGTGGAGGCTCGACTTGGAAATGTCACTGTGCCAACCCTCGACGAGCACCTTTCTGGATCTGTCCAAGTCAAGTATGGTTTGGAACGTGCAGCTGAAGGGAGTGGACGGAGCCATTCAGACAATATAAAGGAGAGTGTCGAGGACTTAAAGAGATTAGAAAAGGAAGCCCAGATGTCGTTTTTGCAGTTTACCTCCCAATTTGGGTCACAAAGGCAGGGTTGACACACTTCACATTTCTCTTCATTCTGAAAACATTCTCCTGAATTTCTCTGAAATGAAGAAGGTTTTGTATAAGAACTTTGAGCACAGCGACCCGAAGGATCATTGAAGAGATCAATGAGACTTATTGGGGCGTGAACGAAGTCTTGATAACAGAGAAATCCATTTTCTTTGGTGTTTCCCATGTGAAGTCGGGATCGTTGCGACCAAAGTGACCATAGGAAGCGGTCTTACGGAATCGGGGCTTTTTGAGATCGAGTTGAACTGCAATCATTCCTGGTCGCATGTCGAAGTTCTTTCTCACCAACGTCTCCAGCTCGTCGACTGGGATCTTCGATGTTCCAAAATCGTCAATGAACAGAGAAATGGGCTCGGCAATTCCGATAGCATAACTCAGTTCAACAAGTGCACGTGCAACAACTCCAGATTTGACCAGCGACTTGGCGATCCATCTGGCGAGGTATGAGCCAGACCTGTCCACCTTTGTCCAGTCCTTTCCACTGAATGCTCCACCACCGTGTCCACCCCATCCACCATAGGTGTCCACAATGATCTTCCGGCCTGTCAGACCAGCATCAGCGTGAGGGCCTCCATATGAGAAGCGTCCGGATGGGTTCACATAGATTTTCGTCTTCTCTGTCAGATATTTCGCTGGGATCACTGCTTTGATCACTCGTTCTGTGATTTCTTGGCGGATGGTGTCGTTGTCAACATCTTCACTGTGTTGCGTCGAGACCACAATTGTATCTGCAAACTGAGGAACAGGGCATCGTTTCTCCATCTTGTATGCAAATGTCACTTGGGTCTTTCCATCTGGGCGCAGCCACTTCAGTGTTCCGTTGTGGCGAAGCTCCGACATTTTTTCTCCAAGACGGTGAGAATACAGCAGCGTAAGGGGAACACATTCCTCGCTTTCGTTGCATGCAAACCCGAACATCAGACCCTGATCACCTGCTCCCGTGTTCTTCTCGTCTTCTTCGTTCGTAACTGCATCATTGATTTCTGTCGATTGTTGCGTCAGACGGTTCTCCACTTGCAGGGTGCGGTAATCAGACGAATGTTCAGCATCATCGAATCCAACCTGCTTGTACACATCTTTCACAAGTGCTTCAAAATCAATCTTGGCGTTCGTTGTCAGTTCTCCAAAAACGCAACACCAGTTTCCCTTGCATGCGGTTTCTAAACATCACAAATCATTCTCGTCAATCTAAACAAACAACCATACCACATGCAATTCGTGATTTCGGGTCTTGGCGCAAGCACTCATCGACAACTGAGTCGGAAACAATATCTGCAAGTTTGTCTGTGAATAAAAGCATATGAATCAAGAAATCTCTGCAACAAACCAGGGTGACCCTCGGTCACGGATTCACTGGTAAAGTAGAACAGTTGCTCTGCCATGGGAAAGTCTTTGAGTTCGATCCAGCCCTTTCATAAATTGTTTCTGTCAATAATTGCATTCATCTCCTGTTTGACTCTGATTTCTACACGTTTTTTTGTTCGTTTTCTTTCTCAGAAAACACTGAAAATGCATTCACCTTCTCACAGAGGATGGATCTCCCCTTTTCATGATCCCTCTCCACCTTTCACTGATCTTCACACAATTTTGGTCTAATCATGCCCCCACTTTTCGATAATCGATAATGATCTTTCATTTGATAACCAAAAGAGGCATTCTCTGAAAATATTCGTTTCTTATGATAATAGTGAATTCAGTCACTATCTTTTCCACAATTTGGACTACATGATCACACACTGAAGGAAGGTGTCATTGAATTTGCTTCATTGTTGTAGGATTCCCAGATTTTCTCGAATGAAGAAGCTCGACGATGCCCGTGGTGGTTGGAAGGAGAATTGACGAGAATCTGCAGGACTCCAATGATAAATGTGGATTTATGAGATGTTGATGCCATAATTTGGAGGAAAAATGCGCAGGATACCCTTTTGTTCCGATGAAATGTTTATCCAAAGAGATCCATCATTCCACCCTGCAAGAAGATGAGAAGAGCAAAAAGTGTCAAAGAGATTGTATTTACATACATCAAAGTCTTCTTCGGATTCTTCTTTCTTCTCTTCCTTCTTGGTTTCCTTGGCTGAGGCGGCTGCATTTCCACTTGATGAACCGGCATCGGCAGCTGGAGCTGCAGCTCCAGCGGCACCGATACTGACGGACATCTCAGACACTTTCGCAAGACCAGTATCAAGGAGTTCCTTGGCGGTTTTGTCTTGAACAGAGGTGAGGAAGGACTTGAGTGCGTCAGTTTCGCATTTTGCCTGAACTGAGTCGAGAATGCCTTTGATGTCCTTCTCCTTTGGTTGATCCTTTCCAGACAGGGTGGACAGAAGGTAAGCAGCAACGTATTTCATTTTGCGGGGTTGATTCCTGACGGTTAAGGGAAGGATCGAGTGGAGATTGACCATCTCAACAATTACTGCACTGAAGACATGTTGTAGTGCGTGACGAAATGGGCATACTCGATTTGGTGATTCATATCCGTCTTCACCTCTCAATTCTTTCATTCAGAGATTTTTTCAGAATTTCTCCGAAAAACTGAAGAAATAATCAGAACACTCATAACAGAGTGGTCATCCAGTGTGTGTTCTCTTGATTAAGTGACTGAATTTGCGTTAGAGATCGAAATGAATATGAATACAGCAAGCTCCAATGGTTCAGTCCACAGTCCTGCTCTGGACGAATGTCCAATTGTGTCTGTACATCATGTTAGTGAGAGTCAATTATCAATAGTATGCAGTTGTGAATTGCTGCTCTGTCCTTTGTCGATGTTCTTGTCCCCGCTTCCCTCCGTGTCTTCGTCGTGTCTCGCCCCGACTCTGTGGCGTCCTTCGAACTCGACCTGTGCTGGGACTGAAATCTGGGCAATCACTGAGGAAGGCGTCGTACACTTCTGGGTCGACAGAAGTTGGTGTTGAGGATCGGGATGGGGCTGGCGACGATGTTCTGTCTTTTTTTTGTCGACGGTTCTTTTCTCTGGCGTTGTGAGATTGTCGAGCAGAATCGCTGTCGATCACGTCCTCCGATGTGTGTGTCTGGTTCTGCATTGTGTCCCGTTGAGAAAGGATGGGAGGGAGAGAAGGGGTCATGGCTGTGAAGTCCAGCTGGTTCCTCAGTTGTGACAGTCGCGTGAACGAGTCACTTCGGCGTGGAGGGATTGACTGCACATCTACCTCCGAATCCTGACTTGTGCCCGACGAGCTATCGCTGTTTGGATTGAAGCCCTTCCATATTCTTGTCTGTACTTCTGTTGCTGCCTCCTGTCCAGTCTCCAGACTCGCAAGCCGACTTGTGATTGTGGCGAGTTCGTGCCGCACTTGATTGATGAAGTGAAACGTGGCACGGACAGCATCGCCCTCGGGGTCAGGAACGGATGCGTGCTCGAGGGCACCCTGCACAGCCTGCCCACGATGGCGCACAACACGACCTGGAATCCCGATCACTGTCGACTCGTCCATGACGTCTTTTAAGACAACTGCTCCTGCTCCGACTCTAACGTAATTCCCAATCGTGATTGGACCGAGAATCTTTGCGCCATTGCCGACAACAACATGGTTGAGGAGAGTTGGATGTCTCTTTTGTCCTTTTCCCCCTTTGCCTGTCCCTCCGAGTGTGACGCCCTGATAAATCAGACAATGATCTCCAATGACAACTGTTTCCCCAATAACTACTCCTGAACCGTGATCAAGAATAAGGCCTCTTCCTGAAGAGAGCAGTGGATGAGAGGAGTTTGTATCATACCAAGCTGAGCTCCAGGATGGATATCAACATTTGTAAGTAGTCTACCGAAATAGGAAACCAATCTTGGAAGATATGGAATTCGTAGGATCCACAAAAAACGAGCAAAGCGATGTATTAAGATTGCATGAAGGCCGGGCCTACGAATGATAACAGATAAATATGCTTGAACAAACATGCACAAAAGTGCTTCAACAATAGAAGAGGTTGCCGGATCATATTCAAAAATAGCCTTTACATCACACGGAAGCGATTTCTGAGTTGATTTAGGAGACTGAGTGAGAAATCAAAAGATACGAGAGAATAGAAAAGTGCAGAAACGAAGATAAGAATCACTGCACATTTGGTGGTGAGATACAATGCTGATAGATATTGCTGCAAGAATTGAGTGTTGATTTGGTTCATTTTTCGTGTTGGGATGATCTAACTCGACCGATCGATATGTGCATTTCGATTCAAATTGTCTCAGACTGAAGTGGAAAAACGATTTCTCCATTATGTCTTCTTTCTGTTGACATTGATTTCTCACGAATAAAATTGTGTTGGGATGGAAAAAAATGGACTCCCTTCCGCCACTCCGCACTGTCGATGAACTCTTCCGCCAGATGCGTGGAAGACTTACTTCACCTGGAGATCTTTTTAAACAACTTCAATCTCAACAATTCTGCACCACAATTGTCCCAACTGAAATAATCAACCAAACTTTCACAACTGTGTACAATTTCAACGGAAACCAATTGTTTCTCACGATTCAAGTTCCACCTCGTATTCCAATCCCATCTCAACTGTTAGAAATAAATCGACCAGTCTCGATTGTTGTGAAACCATACAATGACAATGTTTGTTTATTTTCCACTTTATATCTTTAAAGAGTGATTTTTCTGCCTTTCACATAACATTTGAGCTCGTGGAAGTGACATCTAGCGTTTCATTCAATTTGAAATCTCTGGACTACTTTTTTCAGCATACTGCTCCAACTTTCCCCAATATAACCCAGACATTGTTTTCCTCACATTGGGCTCATCAGGATTTGACTATTGATGCAACAATAGGGTCAGGTAATCCGCAAAACTATGACTCCAATTTCAAGTATATTTACATGTCTATCAACCTGACACAGCCGGGTGACCATAAATGTCTCCTTCTTTTTGATTACAGCTCCGAGTGTCCGCCCCCTAACACGCGCTGTAAACTTATTGTCAGGCCATATTTGTGTGATGGTTACCTCGAATTCAAGCTACAGACTATCTTAACCCAATTCACGGTCCCAGCAGGGTTTCCTCAATACCCAAATCCGAATGCCTCTCAATCCTATCATCAGCAGAATCATCATCAACACCCTCCCAATTTCATTGGATTTGATCCAAACCAACGTCAACAACAATCTCCGCCCCCATTCTCTCACCCTCAACCGTATGTCCCCCCTCAACAACAATCATCACCAATCCAGTCTCATCAATACTCGCAACCCCCATTCTCTCACCCTCAACCGTATGTCCCCCCTCAACAACAATCATCACCAATCCAGTCTCATCAAGACTCGCAACCCCCATTCTCTCACCCTCAACCGTATGTCCCCCCTCAACAACAATCATCACCAATCCAGTCTCATCAAGACTCGCAACCCCCATTCTCTCAACCCCCTTATTCCAATCCTCCATCACTCCCTCAACACATACAGCAACAGCAGCCTTATCAACAGCAGCCGTATCAGCCACAACCGCAGCCGCAGTCCTATCCACCTCAATTCAATCAGCCTGACCCACGTTATCAGCAGCAACCACAATATCAGCCTCAGCAACCTCTCTTTCAAGCCCCTCCGCAACCTCTCTTTCAAGCTCCTCAGGTTCAAAGACAACCAGCCGTTCAACAATCATACCAATTTACACAACACCCTGTCATTCAGCCCACACAGCAATACCAACAGACGCCCGCCATGCAACAGGTGCAACTTCCTCAGCAATCTTACCAACAAAATCCAGTTTTGTCACAATCATCTCAACAGTCACTTGTTCCTCCACCAAGTCAGTTGAATGTCCCTGTAATGACGTCGACAGCTCTTGCCTCATCTTCGCAATCCATCACTATGCAGCCTGTTCAACCCCAAAACCAGCCACTCCAGACGTTCACACAACTTCCACCCGCCCAGCCTCCACAGTTCAATCGTGCCACTCTCCCAACTCCACAGATCACTCAAGCAGCTCTCCCGACTCCACAGATCACTCAAGCAGCTCTCCCGACTCCACAGATCACTCAAGTAGCTCTCCCGACTCCACAGATCACTCAAGTAGCTCTCCCGACTCCACAGATCACTCAAGTAGCTCTTCCAACTCCACAGATCACGTCTGCACCAGTTGCCCCACCTCAAACTACCTTGGCACAAACCTCGACTCTCACTGAACTGAATTTTGATGACGAGATAAAAGCGGGGTACAGAGACGATGAAGGCCATCCCATCAGACATGCTGTGTATCTCCGAGGACATCCTGGCAAGTTCTTCAATAAATCAATGATCACAGATTTTATCAGGGACAATCAGATGAATCCGATAACTTTTGCAACTTGTGATGTGACTGATATCATCGATGATGAAGTAGCTGAAAAACAAAGGGCGTTAGCAAGTGCATATTTTATTCAGTTTCCCGCTCGTGTAGGTGCGACACGATGACATGACAGACCTCTTTTTCGGAAAAGTGTTGACAATGTCTGGACATTGAGGTTTTTCATTGGGGGTGGTTGTTGACATTTTGATTTCGAGAGAACCGTCACATCGGTATAGCGTCATGAATGACATATTACTCTCGAAAAACGTTTTTCCTTTTTTCATCGAAATACATCAAATTCTCGATGAAAAAACCTAATCTACAGTTCTTTATCAATATTTCTTATGGGTCTCTCCGAGTTCGACAAATCAGGGTTTGCAGCAAAAGACTGTAGATAAATTGTGAATGACAGAAACTGATATCCAATCAGATGCTGTCTCTGATGATCTATTGCTTCCTCAACACTTTACCGAACTCGAAGAGACAATCACATTTCTCTCATCGTATTTTGCCCATCTCCAAACATCACAGCCAGATAATTCTATCCAGGATACTTCTACTCTCCTTCCACACATTGAGTCCTTCATATGGTCATCAGAAGAGGAAACACAATCAATTACGGCCGCATTCACATTCCTCGGATCTCTTCCAGCGGAAGACATTTCATCATCGAAGACTCTCATGGAACTCTTTGTATGAACATTTTTCTTTTATTACTTTGTTCAGAACTCACCTACATTCTACTATTCTGTCTTTCGATTCAAAGCGACGTCAATCATCTATTCTCTCGTTTCTCTGGTCCGGACCCATTCATGCCTCCCAAACTTTCCAGGAGACTTGAGTGAATCTTATTGTTCAACATCGGATTTTCCATCCGAAGTTCGAACCCTGACACAACAACAAAAACGAATCATTATCATTTATCTACTCAGATTTTGTTCAACTCAGTTTTTTCTCCCGTCTTCAACGGTCAAAGATGACAGGAAATTTCCTCTTAAATCTGTTCTCTCTCTTCTTATCTCGAATAAATTGGATCCTCTCGAAGGAGACATTCTCTTCGACTCTCTTTCCATGGTTCTTCTTCGAGAACCAACCTTCTCCACTCATATCTGGATGTTAATTACGGAATTGCAGTCAGATTTCTTCTCTAAGCAAATTGTCAATGGTATCACATCGAACGAAGATCTGTCGCATCATGAGATGAATCTCTTTCGATTCTATTCCACACTTTCTTCCTGTCGGACACTGAGTAATCTCCGTCCCCTTCTCACATACTCATCAGATCTTTTCCTTTATTCTCTTGGGGCTCCAGATCAATCATCACCTGAACAGATCTTCCTCCCGATTGAGGTTATCCATAGTGTTACAAGCCTCCTCTCCCCTTTGGATCCTAATAGTGGAACCTTGCCATTGGAGACAGGCCCACTTTGTCGAGGGTTTAACGAGTTTCATGACTTGTGCCGTTCGTACTCCCCCCTGTCATTTCCAACACGAAAACAACGACAATATATCCCTCAAACTCACGACGTACTCAAACTCTTGCTCACTCATCTAAATCAACAGTCGGATAAAACCATTTTCTCCCACCGAGCCCTCACTTTCATTCAACAGTTTCTGATCTCAGAAGCCGATCTTCAGGTGAACAAACTTCCTCAGCAATCAACTCTGTTCAAAGCTATTGAATCTTACCTGTTTGAACTTTTTGTGTCTCTTACATCCAAAATTCCAACACACACAGAAACCCACGACTTTGATGCCTCCTCACTTAAACTGACCACACTGTCGGATTTCCACACATTTCTGAGCAGACATCTGTCTGAAACAGACGAAACCATCCCTTCACTGTCACTTGACTCTCCCACAATCTCATTATTCCTCTCAACAATCCCCATTTTCGACTTTTTCCAACGCAAATTGATCGGAGCAAATCGTTCCATTCTTCGAAGCTACTTCCGACCAGAAACACTTAGCACCAACAACATTTTGACGTGGATCACATATCTTCTCTCCCATCACAAAGATCGCATCTACCTCTTCCCATCAATCCTCCTGTTCCTCTTATTCTGTGTGTACGAAGTTGACGCTGGTCCGATGATGACACAAATTAACAGCCTCATCTCAACTGCTTTCACCACTCTTCTGGATTTCATGAAAGACAATCTGATCCATCCACAACTTCTCTCTTCCATCATCATCCTCTTTTCGTTCATCTCAGCAGCAGCAAAGTGCACCCTATCAGAGACACAACCAATCCTCATCCCCTTTCTGACTGCCTTCTTTCTCCTTTCTCCACAACACAGTCAGGACTCTCCTCCAATACCCATCACTTCGTCTCGGTTTGGATTTCTTGCAACCATCTTGAGACAACGCCTTTCAAGTGTAGAATCCCTGCTTGATGCATCGGACATCCTCTCTCGCGAATTTACTCTTACTCCATTCCTCCCTTCTTCAACTTCTGTTGACTGGACGAAACCCTATCTTCCACAACTTCAGAATACTGCCAAATCTTTCTCTTCCCATCTCCTTTCAAATGATGAGCATACTCTGACTCCCCGGTCGCCGTCATCATTTCTTTCATCATCTTCAACTTCTGTTCTTCGGAGTGGCATCCATCTTCTCCATGCCGCAGCACAATCGGTTGTCACTCTTCCTCCTCAGTCAGATTCGAACGCTCAACAATTTCGTGAAATGCTCGTTCGCTTTTCAACTCATCAACCTCTCACAGACGTCCTCTTCCAGAGCCTTCTGATCCCTCTTGATCTCAAGACTCCGACACCGTCGCAAGTTTCCCTCTCTCATCAACAATCTCTCGAACTCCTCTCCTTTGTTGATATCCTCTCGAATCAGTCAGGGAATCCAACAAACAGCTATCGACTGATCCACTTCTCAGTAAATGTTTTCGTGACATACGCTTCCTTCCTTGATCTGTTCACAATCGATCAAATTGCATCAAACTACGCACAAGACGTCCGGGTACATCTTGACTCACTATCACACCTTCTGTTCACCTTCTTCTCTCCTCAATCAAATGCAGGCACATTCTTCTCAAAATTCCTGTCTGGACAGACAAATTACACTGCCTTTCATCTTGATCCCTCTCTGCATGCACTCTTCATGAAAGCCATGACAGTTTTGATCAACTCATTCAACTGCTTTGTTTCAAAGACTGGGAAATCTGAACTTCTCTCAGAGAATTTCCCAACTGGCATTATTCCCCAATTTTTTTCATCTCTTCTCCATGTGATTCCGATCGCAAATATGATCCGACAGGAAGATGTATCTGCTCTGTCATTCACCACTGCCGTTCTGAATGACCTTCAGGGAGAGAGCTGGTACATTTCGACGAATGTGGCGGATTGTTTGATTGAATGGCTGTTCAGCCCCTTTTTCTCGCATGCTGAAATCGAATCACGATCAATCGATGATCTCCTCTCGTCACTTGATGTGAACATTGTTCGCTCTCGGCTATTCATGTCTGTTCTCCAACTTGTCCAAAGCACAATATTCACAAAACCATCATCAGTCACTCTGCCCTCGTTGATATCGTTTATCAAGAAGAAAGGATTGACAATTCTTGCTTTCCTTGTCAAGTCAGTCTTTTCATTTCTGAGCTCGACAGCACCTCAAGACGACGAATCGAAACAGTTGCAGAAGACTTTAATTGTTGCTGTTCTGGACTTCCTCTTCCAACTTCACCCTTCAAATTATCCGATCGATCCGAATCATCCCGAGGCAAATCAGAAATCCCAGGTCCTCAGACACGAAATAGCATTGTTCATTCTCTCCATTGCTTCGATTTTCCTGCCCTTGAAACATGATCCAATCCAGTCAAAAGATGATCCCTTTACTGTTCCTGATGGGTTGCATGTGATCGCAAGTGTCCGACAATTGGCAGGAGCTGTCCAGCAAGATCAACAAGGCTTTGATCCAACAGACACATCCATTCAATCGTCATATTCAACATCTGCATTCACTGCGAACTCGCCATGTAATTTAGAATTTTGCGCTGATATTTTACCCAAAACAAAGCCAGTTCCTGCGAAACAAGACGATCTCACCCAAATAGCAATCGATACACTTGTTTCGCTTGAGATTCCGCGAGCGAGAGCGGCTTTGGCGATCGCGGCCGTTGGAACTGGAGGCTCTCAGGAGGAGCTCATCCAGCGAGCGATGGACTGGATCTTGTCTCAACCTGAAGAGCAGAATGATAATGAAGACGATCCTGCTTTCGAGACTCTAGTTTCGTTCCAGATTCCAGAAGATAGGGCGAAAGAAGCACTGAAAGCAATAGGACGAGAGGGTTCACTGGATAATAGAGTTAACCGGGCGATGGAATATTTGCTTGAACACTCACCAGAAGAACAGCCCGAGCAAACACAATGTGAAACACCTACACCAGCTCCCAAAACGGAACACCTTCAACTTATTCCCCCAGTGAAATTACAAAAACAAGTTTACGAATGGTTTACCACTCCATCTCGTGATGTCGTTGAGAAGTTCCCAATCGCCTATTCGTCTCCGTTCGATCCTCAAGCCATCACACAAGAACTCTGCACATCTGTCATTCTCAGAATTCTCAATTCTTCAAACCACAAAACCCAATATCTTGTGGTCCTCCCGCTCATCAGGGTTGGAATCGTTCCGGACCTCCCAAAACTATTCACCCTCATCAGCCAGCATGCCGTATCGTTATCAAAATCAGATACAGATTTCCTCAGTGATGATTCAACATCAGCAGGGCAGCTCTATCGAGCTCTTCATGTCCTTTCATTCATGGCCACTGAGAAGTCAGTTCAACTTGCTCATCTAAACACAGAAGAAGGGGGAAGTTTCCCGCCATTCTCCACTTTCTCCGACATCTTTCGAGATATTGGTGTTAACACTGTTCAATATTTAACACAATGGTTGAAAACAACAAAGGATATTTCAGCCGATGCTTTCCTCACCGTCACTGACCACACAGATCTCGTCTGTGTTGCGTGTGATTTGATCTCAAACATCATCAAACCTGTGATCTCAGCGACCAATGAGGCAATCCTCGTGAAAAGTGTGGTTGATTCGGATTCTCGGAAAGCACTCATAACGTGTTCGACGCAGCTGATGGATAAACTAAAAGCCATTTTTGCGACTTTCGAAAGCATTCCTGAATACTCAACACTCAAACCGACTTCTATTGTGAAGCCACAATGCTTGATCGCTTTATTCAACATGCTCACCCTCCTGACAAATCTCACTCTTCAACAATCATCGGAAGAAGAAGAACACACAGCAACTTCATTCGCTTCTCTTCGGGAAACCTTGTTTGGTCTTGATCCGTACCTTTCCCCAATTACTCACGGTTCGTTGACACATCTCCTCACTCATTTAACCCTCACTCAATCATCTTTGAGAACCTTAATTCGAATGGAAATCCGTCGTCTACTTCAGCTGACTTCATCAATGCCCAACGGACATGTATCTAAGGACGCCCCATTCATCTCCTTTGTTGTGGATGGAACATCAATATTGGAGGTTCCGCCTCTAATTCCCAAGAAGCTCACACTCTCAACAATCCTTGAGTTGTCATCATCTGCATTCGTTGCGTATCCATCAGTGTTCATGGATGAATTGTTCAAGACTTGTGTTTTCACAGTGCAGTGTGAGTCTCTGGAAGAAGCTCTCCAGCATATGTCACCCTCCGCCATCTTTCTTCATCAGAAACCAGATGCCAATGATCCTCCTTCCAATGAAATCACCAAATACCATGTAATTCTTGCCCTCAGACACTGCCTCTTTGCACTCGTCAGTAATTCGGCATCAGTACCTCAACCAACAACCCATGCAACAACTGGAAAGGTCGGAGACATTCTCACAGAGATACAGGAGTTCTTCAATCAGCCAGCTCTGACCGAAGCTGTGACACAATCTTTGCTCAACGTACAGAAAGAGCAATCTCATTCGCAATTGTATCTGGAACTTCTTACAAATCTTGCTTCAACCCATCCAACAATCGTCCACTCGTTCTTCTCATCACTCTCAGATTCATCTCACAACTTCAGTCTCTTCTTCATTCATCTCCTCCGCCTCTTCCCTGCAGAATTCGAAAGCCTGTATGATCCTTCGCAGGTCCTCATCCGGTTCCTTCACACTGTCTGCCAGGTTCAGACTCCTTTCTCATTGAAGCTCATCAACATCGTTCAGAATGAACTCAACCAATTGGTGGAGACACTCGACAACACTGAACATAACCTAATTTACATTCGTTCACTTCTTATCTTTCTACGTGCTATCATTGTTGTTCCTCTCGACGCCAATCCAATCCGTCCTCAAAACGGTGTCCTCACTCAACCATTCGATATTCAAAAGCAGGTTCCTTTCTCAAGTGCAAATCTGGCCGTGTGCGCTCACATCTATCCACAACACATCTCGAACCAACCAGTGATTAATCCATTTCATGCAAATCTAATCACAATCACCAAGAAAATCAAAGAAGACCAGTTCATAAAGTCTGAGATGGACGAACTCCTCAAACAGATCACCGCCGGCTTGTTCAACATTTCAAACACTCTTGATGCAGTCCATTCCCTGCAGTATCCTTGCCAAGAAACACCGTCCTGCTCCTCGTTTGAGGATTATCTCACTCATTTTACCAACAGATGTTCCCATGGTGCACTCGTCGACAATTTCTTTGTGGACGCACTGTCTTTCGTGGACAGATTTCATCCTTCGCAAAAAGAACATCTCACAAATCTCTCATTTCTCCCGCCAAGTCATTCTACATTTGAAATCTCATACACTGATGTAACGAGACCACACCTCACCCCATCACTCACTGCCCTTCATCCTACTCCATCAAGAGCATTCCAGCTTCTCTCTTGTCGGCCAGCACTTGCTCATTCATTTTCAATGAACGAATCTCTCATTCTTCACGTCGTTGACCCTCTTCCATTATCGTCCATCGAACCAGACGCTTCTCCTGATTCTCCAACTCCTGTACCGGATGACGTAGCATCAGTCGAGAATCCACCTCAACCTTCCAGACTCCAACAGGAACCAATCCCATATCGAATCGCGGCCATCAATCACCGAGGAGAAGATTATCACACAGATCCATACTTTCAAGCGCACCAATTTTTACATCGACAATTTGCTGTTCTGCCGAAAAAGGCGAGCGCAGATGATATATCCATTCGCTCAGTCCTTCGGTCATCGTCTGTGTCCAGATACAATCAAACTGTCCGAAATCTCACCACCGAAGGCTTCCTCGTTTCATCAGAAGCTTATCTTCATCTCAAACAATACGCAATTCGTGCATACAATCGTCAACGCACTCTCGTTTTTGATCGTTTTCGACAAATTTCCAATCGAGAAACCACGACAACATTCAAGAAAAGTCTCCAAACTCTATTTGGAACGTATCATAGCACACTCATTTCAAGTGGTCTGGTTATCCAACAAGAGTCCGAACTGGACGATTACTACCAGAGATGCTCCTCTGTCTTGTACGGTTGCACATTTTCCCCTCCAAAGGACTCAATCCCAGCAAACAGTAGGAAAAAAACTCCTCTCAATTCAACTGCAGCTTCGCAATTCTTGTTCAATTGTTACCCTGTTCTCAACGATAATCTCATCGCATCGACGTCTCTTCGTTCCAGCCCAGCTCTTCGTTCGACCATGAAAATGACAAATGTGCTTTTTGGAGATCTCTGTCTTGGCATCATTCTGAGCCATTTCGTCGATCTCTGTCTGACCAACAGAAGAGAACAACAAAAACGAGAGGAAGCGCAGTCAAAAGTCAATGAAGAGGAGCAGCCACAACCATCTCCTCAATCGTCTGACTCCATGCCAAACCAAGAGGAAGATCCTCTTAACCGCCCCATCTCTCCATCGTTCCTCGCAGCCCTTCCAGAAGATCTGAGACAAGAAGCCATTGCACAGCATGAAGAAGAAATTCGTCGAAGAAGACAGCAAAGAGGATTGGATCTAGCAACTCAGCAGCAGCCACAGATTCCACCTGAAAACGAAATTATGATGATGCTTCTTCCTCTTCCGCAAGAACTCCGTGGAGAGATCTACCTTCAACTCGGCGATGCTCAACTCGCCTCACTTCCGGCAGACATGCGCCAAGAGGCGGAGCAAGTTCGAGAAAGAATGGTCAGCCAGTATACTCGGGAAGACAATGGCAGAGATCAGGAAGATGATCGGCAGCATAGACGTGAAGGTGATCTTGCTATGTCTGGTGTTCTTATATCAGACCTGGATTTGAACGCCGAAGGCTATCGTTCGAATGATCTCTTTGGAGATTTTGCCAGAAGAGAACAACAATTACAAAGAGAACAACAGGGAAATCAGAACACACCACACGAACCGCACATCGTTCAAGAGCAGGATCCATTTCTGGATCTGTTCAGAACTCTGGTCCCATCAACCACAACAAGAGAATCATCGACACGGCATAATGCCCAGAGACAGGACGAGATCCTCTACGAATCCATCCGAAACGGGACGGGTATGACATTCGAACCACTCGGTTTTGGAGCCACTCGGTCACGCACACGGACACCTGCAAAACCAACCACAAAACTGAACCCCAAATCAAAGGAAGAAGACTATCTCCTCACCTTCGTCAAGTTTGTTGAAGAGAGGAGACAGACGTATCGGTTCCTGTCTCACCACATCACTGCTCACCACAGGACACTTATGGATGTGGATATTAATGTGACTAATGAAACAATACCCGATGATCTCCTCGAAGCCCATTCTGCGTTTTCTGTTGCTGTGATTGACAATCTGTTCCAGCCGCAATATGTGACTGTTGGCTTCCTTCAACTCATCGTCGGCGCTCTCCGACTTCACATCCGAGAAACTTCATCTTCTCAGGTTGATAATTTCATTGCTTGCCATCTTCTGAATCTGCCGACTGGTGAAGGTTCAAATGGAATTATGGAGGAAGATATCCTCTCTGTTCTTTATGACCTGTGTCAAAAATCGCAGAGCTTCTCCCAACATCTAATCTCAAACGAATATGTTCTCAAATCCCTCTTGGACTTACTCTCCAGTCCTTCAAGAATTTTGAATAAGGATTCAATGAACTTGATTCTTGGAATTCTCTCGCACTGCTCGCAATTCTCATCTCTCATCACATCGTTCGGGCCATCGTCTCCTTATTCAAGTCCTCTCATTCCTCTCGTTGATGGGCCCCTCCATTCTGATGTCTCAGTTGTCCTCCCATTTTCACAACGTGTCCGGCTTCATCTTCCTTCTTCGCTCACACAGACCTACATCCCTCTTCAACCACTCTTCCAATCATTCACGGATACCATGTTCTCCCTGTTCGTCGAATCATCCATCCACTCTCATCCCCATTTCTCCAGTATTCATATGTCAAAATTGTTATCATCGTTCCTCTCGACATTCTCCAAACAAGATTCATTGAATTTCCTCTTCACCATCCTCCAAAACATCCTCACACAAATCCACAAGTTGGTATCTGAAACGGAGAATTCATTCAAAGCTCTATCTCATCATCTTCAATGGGCACCTCTGATCATTGCATCGTATCCTCTGCTCCATGAGTATTGTGATTCCTCTCCTGATTCGTACTCTGTTTTACCTTTCCCGTTGGATTCTGTCCATTCACGAAGCACCGTCCGATCCTCCATTTATATTCCAGATGAATACCTGCAGCCACTCGTCAGTATGATGAAACATGAACTTCTCACAACACACGAAGAAAAAGCAACGGTCTCGTTTGTCAAGCGAGCTCCACCTTCCGACGTCTCTTTTCCATACAGTGTGTCGTTCACGCATTTGGACAAAATGACGAAAACACCGTCAATTCATATGAACGATGAAGACATCCATCTTCCATTTTTGATGCAATCACTCCCGGCACTCAACAATCCACAATTCCAAAGCGCAATCGATCGAATGAAAGACGGAGTTCTTCTCAAAACCATCTTGAAGAACAAACATCAGACACCTTCGGACCTTCTGTTTATCATGACGAGTCTCCTCACAACAGACCAACAAACACTGATGTTCACTCCAACAAAACTGGCCAGTTTTCTGTCTCGTGTTGAAGCTGCTGATCGAAATCGCCTTCGCAATGATATGGCGGAACGATTTTATCTTCCAATGAAGGTTCTGAATATCGATTCTGCTTATCTGTCTTCTTCATCGTCAAAGGAAGTCAAGAAGAAGGAGGATAAACTTTCAACTGAAGCCGTTGACCTCACGACATCAACATTGAATCTCCTTCCTGATAGTCCCGAAGCAAATGTCATCTTGTCGATGTCTGCCACAAACGTTATTCATGATGGTTCACATCCTTCGAGTCCTGCTCAAACGGAGCAACAACTCAATGATCTCGAAGAACGACTTACACAGTTTTTTGCATCGTCTCTTCCCTCACTCTTCCCACTTTCACCAACAGGTGACGTCCTCGCATCAATTCAGTCTCATCGACCTACATTCACACCATTTTCTATCTCACAACAACGGCAACGAATTGAAGAGCTCAGATCAGTATTCAAAACCGACAATCCGATGGACTCTGCTGGGAGTACACTTCCACCTCCTCTTTCAGGGAGCATAGCTGCCCAAGTGATGAATTACATTGATGATCACGGATTTTCACAACTCCAATACATCAAACGTCTTGAATCACAACTCCGGGAACAGGAGAAATCAAAGTCAATTCCTCCAACATCATCAACGCCAGAACTCCCATTCTTCTTCACAGCACCAGTCACAATCATGGAACTTGCATCTTTGGGTGTTCAACTGATCAATACCTACTTTTTCTCAGAACTTCGTCAGAGTAGTATCGACCACTCAAAGGCAAAAACGAAACACCAAACCAAAATCACCCGTGATCGACTTCAACCATCGTTCCAACAAATCTACGATCAGTTTCTCGAATATATCCCAGTGAATACTTGGGATGGATTTATTCAACAGAGAGACATGCTTGTCTTTCACTTTACTCAGCTCCTCTCGTCAGAAATGCAGCAATTGAATGTATCATTAGATTCACTTCTTTCCCAGATTGATTTCTTGTCCTCCAATCGACTCATGAAGAGCATGAGTCAACAAGAGTTGATGCAAATATTTGCGGATATGATGAGACAGACGGATCGTATAGGTCACGACTTTCGTCCATTAAGCTTTCGCCAGTTGAGACGAACTCTCGGAGAAAATGATGATGAAGACGAAGATGAAGAAAGTTACCATGAAGAGCAAGAATATGATGATGACAGTGAAAGCAGAGGGGATCTCTTCCATCAGTTTTTAACAGAAATGCTTCGTTCAAATGGACATTTGGGTGATGACGATGCATTTCTTGTCGACAATGCGATGGACTTTGATGAACAGGAACCAATGCTCCACCCTAACCAGGACGAACAAACGCCCACTTTTTCAGGTTTTGTAATCAGAGAATTTGGCCGACGAGCAGCCGCTCAGCCAACTGGCAGGATCTCACCAATGGGTCAAGCAACAGCACAACAGTCATCTCTTATCCCGCAAAATGCCGGACAGGGTCCTCTTTTCTTTAATCAAATTGAGACAACCAGCCTCGTTGGCGAACACAGTCGGAGTGGGCTATCCAGTCCGAAAGTTTCTGTTCGAGACAAACAGAAGAACGAATACATTCTTCGGATCGCCCACGATATTCGCCGCTTTTACACCAGTTCAAGTGACAAGTCAGTGAATCCACTCAGCGTGTATGGTATCACTCAAACAGAGTTCAAACGCATTATGGAAACACAATGCCTCATCGATCTGACTCCACTTCTTCCAGAAATCCAACATGCACGAAAAGAGAGAATTGGGTCCAGGGAATTGTCTCAAGTTTCAATGATGTTGAGTTCATTTTCAGCCGCAACTCTTCCGTTGATCTATCCTCTTCTCTACTCCTATTCACAACTCCTGTTCCTTTCCACACATCGGTTCACTCCGATGGATATCATGAGTCAGAGTATCCAATGTGTGTATGGGCATACGATACAACCTCTTATTCCCAAATTATCCAAACCTTTGCAGGTTGTGAAGCCAAATCAAACGCCAAACATGCAACTCCAGTACCATCATACTCAGATTCATCCCCTCCATCAGTTAGGCCAATCCCACTCAAAAATCATCAATTCTATGTTAGCGACGAACCCTAACCTCGCCCTCTCGACAACATCTCTTCTCACTCCATTTGTTCATAGTCCGCAATCATTCTCATTCTCGACAAAGAAGGATCTCTTCATGTTCGGTCTCCGAAAGCATGTCGAATCAATTGAAGGACGTCACTCCACATTGGAGATATCCGTAGGTCGTCCAAACTTCTTCAATCAAGCTTATTCTCTACTTGCACACATTCCAGGATCTGAGCTTCTCACACGTCCTCTGAGAGTTAGATTTGAAGGCGAACAAGGAGTTGATGCTGGTGGATTGAGACGCGAGTTTTTCCTCCTCCTCTCAAAACACATGTTTGATCCATCATATGCTCTCTTTCTCCCAACGTTGAATCCATACACTTTCCAGCCTGATCCACGATCTTCAATCAACGGAACCATCCATCTGTCATATTTCAAATTCATCGGGAAAATGGTCGCTAAAGCTATTTTTGACCATGAATTGTTAGATGCCTACTTTACTCGCTCATTCTACAAGCACATCCTTCAGTGTCCGCTCGTCTTTTCGGATCTTGAAGGTGTTGATCCACAGATGTACCGTTCATTACAGATCATCATGACGGAAGGATGCGATGAAATCGGACTCACATTTGAAGCACCAATGGAATTGTTTGGACGAATTCAAACAGTTGAACTGAAGCCTGGAGGCAGTCAAATTGCAGTGACTGATGAAAATAAGAAAGAATACTGCATGAGAATGACAGAAGCGAGAATGACTAGAAACATCAGAGAGCAGATTGACGCATTTCTAAGTGGATTCTATGAAGTGATTCCACTTTCTCTCATCACTATTTTTGATCCAAACGAACTGGAACTTCTAATTTCAGGAATGCCCACAATTAGTGCACAATTCCTAAAGACACACACAATATACCAAGGATACACAGAAGAGAGCGAGCAAATCCATTGGTTCTGGGAAGACGTTGAAGGAATGACGGAAGAACAAAGAGCACGTTTGGTTCAGTTCATCACTGGAACAAGCAAAGTTCCATTTATGCAGGAACGAGAAGATCGAAACGAGGAAAGATGGAGAATCGAGATTAGCAGAATCGGCCATACAGGCCAGCTTCCAACTGCGCATACCTGCTTCAACCAACTGGAACTTCCATTCTATGAGACACACGAAGAGCTGTCGCAAAAATTGTTAATCGCCATCAATGAAGGTGCAGAAGGATTCGGATTTGTCTGATTTGTTTTTGTTGTTATTTCAGACTTTGAAACTTGCTCATCTTTGATTTGAGAAACGACAATAATAAGAAAAAACCCATTCATCGTGAAATGAAGAAAGTTCAAAAAGAAGAGGTTAACCAAGAATAGGATCAGCTAACAGTTTGTCGTCAGAGGCAGTGAGTTGGATAGATTGATACTTTTTGATTTTCGAATCCATGTAAGTTTGGAGTTCACTGAACGTGGTTTCAGGCTTCTGTTTCAGAAGTGTTGTGAAGTTGTGAGTGAAAACTCCAGTCTCGTTTCCACTGAGAACTGTCTGTTTGGCTGTTTGAGAATCAAGTGCCGATCCAATGCAGATACATCGAAGAGGTGGTTTGTTAACTTTGCCTGTCTCACTGGTTGCTGGAGCGTCATATAAGTCCAGATTGAACATCGTTCCAGAATGGCAACAATCCGTGATCATCACAATTCTTGTCTGTTCGTAGTCCTTGACTGTTATGAGATCATACATTGCCGTGTCTTCAACAAGTTCATTTGTGATCTTCCCAACGGGGACTTGGATTTCCCCTGATTCGCTCTTAACTTTCTTGCTCAGTTGCCTCTTTTCGGTCGAATTCTTTCTTGTTGCATCATAAAATACCATCACTTCGCTCAATCCATCCTCCTCAAGGCCGGTTGTGTCTGGAACTTGTGTTCCATGACCAGAAAAGTATGAAACAAGTTCCAATTCGACGTTTTCGAGAAGCCAATCCATCCATTTGTAATACTCCATTGGAGTGGCGTCACAAATGTAGCAGACGAAATAGTCATTCTTCAAGAATAACTCGCTCATCGCGAGAGCGTCGTTGACAGGGCCGTCGTCCAAGGTGTGCGGGAGGTCCTCATAAGGATTGAAGAACAAAGCACAACACTTATTGATGGTGACATTCGGTGGAATTTGTTCTCTTTTGAGTCTTTCCAAGTTGATTGCACCCATTGAATCAAGTTTTTGGAGTTGTTTCTTGTATTTCGAACTGTAGTTGGCTGGTTTCTTCATCTCCTCCTTGAATGTTGCCCATCTTTCTTCAGCAGCGATGCGTTCCGCTTCAGAGATCTTGTCCTCGGTTGGCAGTTCCGTTGGATTGCCCGTATTGAATCCATCTTCTTCCAGAGCATTGAGGATATCTTCGGGAATCGAATCTGCAGTGAATAATCGCTCATCTTCAGGGACGAGGCCGAGAATTGGTTCGGCATAAAGAGAATCGGAGCTTCCAGTGAGTTGGATAGATTGATACTTTTTGATTTTCGAATCCATGTAAGTTTGGAGTTCATTGAAAGTGGTTTCAGGCTTCTGTTTCAGAAGTGTTGTGAAGTTGTGAGTGAAAACTCCAGTCTCGTTTCCACTGAGAACTGTCTGTTTGGCTGTCTGAGAATCAAGTGCCGATCCAATGCAGACAACATTCAATGGAGGTCGGTTAAGATGGCCTTCATTCATCTGGTCCATATTGAACATTGTTCCAGAATGACAACAGTCTGTGATCAACACAATACGTGTTTCAGCATAATCTTTTCCTGTGATCAGCTCAAACATGGCGGTGTCCTCAACCATCTCATCTCCAACTCCCTCAAATTGCTGATGTATCTTTTTATGAAATTCAGCCCTTTGGCTTGCATTCATAAGAGCTCGTTCTTTCTCTTTCTTTTCCTTCATCTCTTCCACATGAGCACGGAAGTCAGAATCTTCATTCATCCTCTTCATGAACATTTCTTTGCGTTTTTCTTTCTTCTTTTGTTCGGAGTAAAAGACCATCACTTCACTGAGTCCATCTTCTTCCTTTCCTGTGGTGTCAGGGATTTGAGTCCCATGTCCAGAGAAATAAGAGACGAACTCTTTCTCCACATTCTCCAGCAACCAATCCATCCATCGGTAATACTCTCTCGGAGTAGCATCACAAATATAAACAACGGTAAATCCACGCCCGATGAAGAGTTCTGCCATTCTCAATGCATCGTTGATGGGGCCATCATCAAGAGTATGGGCAAGGCCTTCGTATGGATTGATGAACAAAGCACAGCAGTAATTGATTGCAACTGGTGGGATTTGTTCTTTTCTGAGTCGCTGCAAATTTAGGGCACCCATCGCATCAAGCTTTTCCAGGGCATCTGCATACTTCGATTCATATGGGTGCTTCTTTCTTTGCATGAAGAGAACCAATTTGGCCCATCGCTTTTGTTGTTCGAAGAGTTCGGCTTCCGTCGTGCGATAATCTTCTGGAAGGTCTACAGGTGGCACATCGAGGCCGTCTTCAGTTTCTTGGTTGTCTTGGTCATTCTCTTCGTTCTCAGGCTCTTCTGGTTGGTCCTCTTCTGGTTGGTCCTCTTCTGCAGGTTCAGCTTGCTCTTCTTTAGCCTCTTCAAAATCGTCTCCATCATCAAACTCGTTCTCATATTCTTCGTTCACATCAGCATTCTCATCCTGTTTAGCTGATTCCGTGGTGGTTGAGGGTTGAGTTTTCTTTGACGCTTGGGATGTGATGGTGTCCTTTCGTTTGTTCCACTCTTCTTCCGTGACTTCCTCTCCGTTCTCATCTGCATGAATCCCTTCGTTTTCATATCCAAAATAATCCGTCCCAGTTCCTTCCACCTCTTCGATGTCATCGAAATCTTCATAACCGTCCTCCTGCTCCACTTGATCTTCCTCTGTTGTGGAATTTCGTTTTTGTTCATTTCTTGATTGATCAAAATCGCTTTCTGCTTCTGACTGTTTCTTACTGTGAGATTGTTTGCTGCCAGGTGTCGCTGGTGAGGCTGGCTCTGATCGGGTCTCAGATTTTGTTGATTTGATCGATTCCTTCGTCTGACTTTTGGGCTTTGGCTTGGAGACCGGTTTTGGTTTGTGTTGTGATGGATCAGATTTGGGAACGGGCTTTGTTTTCTTCTTTTGCTGATATGAATCACTCGATTCCGATGATGACACAGATGAAACATCACTTGTGTACTCTTCGTATGAATCATCTTCAATCAGGCCAAGATCAATCTTCATTTTCTTCACGACTGCTTTCGCACGTGACTTACTCAATGGATCGTGATCATCCACGGCTTTGTCAAGGAACTTAATCAAGTCTTCATCCTCGAACAATTGTTTCTCTTCAATTTGTTTGATGAGTTTTTGTTTCCAGCGACTCTGAGAAATCATTTTCTTTCTCCTTTTCTCCTCCTTCTTTCGGTCTTTCTTTTCCTTCTTTTGTCTTTCTTTCTCCTGCTTTCGTCTTTCTTTTTCTTCTGAATCTGAAGATTCATCATTATATTGTGAGGATCGTTGACTTTGTGATGTCGTTGATTTTCTCGAAGAAGACTGCTTATTTCGTGAACGTACGGATGGTTGTTTGGATGAAGGCCGTTTCGCTGTGCGTTTCATGGAACGTTCACGCACAGGTTGTCCTCTGTCTCCTCCAGTTCGTGCTCTTTGTTCTGGTGAATGAAATGGGTTCATGGTTCGATACATTCCCTGACCTGAGGGCGCACTCGAAGCTGGTCGACTTCTGCTTGAATTTTCTTGTGAAGAACCGCGAGTTTTCTTTGATGGTGATCCTGGAGGGTCCAGGTGTAATTGTTGCATGATTTCCACTGGATCATCAGTTCCATGTTCATCTTCATTTCGTTTAACCAGCGAAGGGTATGCTTTGTAATCTTGCCAATTCTTTTTTCGTTGAGTTTGGCTGTGACTTTCATTGATACGTCGTTGCATGTGTTGGACTCGATTCGCATGCTCAGCATAATCATGTTGCTCGGATCTGTTGGCGGTATTGAATCTACTTATATTGTATTTCCTGATTATGGAAGTGAAATCGAGGATATATCAGAGTTGAAAGAGAAGAGAAGGATACATGTTGTAGGTTGCTGGTTGTGTCGTATCAATTCGTGATTTCACTAAATTTGAGCGACGTGCGGCTTCTTTCACTTCAGTGTATTCATCGACGAGTGGAGGCTTCTTCTTTCCGATTGATGCTGGAACGGTGATGATTCAAAAATGAGGAAATACTTGGATGGAGAGTTGAGTCAACTTCTGAACGAGTTTGTTGGATTTTATCAACATGCTGGAGCATGTTTGCCAAAATAATCTTCCTTCCAATCGGTGAGCGTCCATCGGGGGCGAAACCTTTCTTATTGGACATTTCGTTAATGGGACATCAAACCGTTCCTTATCTGACACGTTGACAGATATTTCTTCACAAAAATATTCTCTGAAATGAAAATCGTGTTCACAATACACGATAAAAATGAAGAGAAATGGGTGGGATGGAAAAGAAAGACTCATTTTCTCCCTGCTGCTTTCGTTTGCCTGGCCTTCAATCCAAAATCTAAAGCATAAGTTGTTTCAGTGAGGTTGTCTTTGTTTCCAGATACGCAGACGATCAACGCTACATGTCCAGAACGATTCAGGGGATCTTCAAGCATCCTTGTCAATTGAGAGTCAGCAAAGGGGATTCTGTTCTGCTGCGCTGGCTGTCCTTTCTTCTGATCACTTCTTGATTGGTTGTCTCGCATTGTCTCGAGAACTCTTCCGAGAGCAGTAAGCGACTTATTGATTTCGCCACCCTCAAACCGTTGTGTTCCTTCCGTTTGAGCCTTCTCTGCATTCTCAGATCCTGCCAAATCAACAAGAATTAACTTCGACAGAACAGTCTGACGAGTTTCTCGATCAGTTCCTTTCCATCGTCTGACATTCTGCTGTGCAATATAAAGAATTGTGAAGAGGTGGGAGCGTGATGAAGTCTTATTCATCCTCGTTTTGGCTGTTTGTCTCAATTCAGAGCATTCGTCCATGATTCTCAATGCATCATCAATCGACGTGATCTGTTCCGTAAGCAGACTGAAATCTCTTGCGTATGACTTGAAGTCATTTGGCAGTTGTGTGTCTCCTGTGTTTGTCGGCTGGTCTAATGATTCGCTGCTCTTCGCCCGTTTGTTCTTTTCTGTGATGAGGCAATTCGACTTTTTGTTGTAAATCTCACACATACTCATCCACATTGAAACTCGTCCATTTTCACCTTCACTCTGTATCTTTGCTCCTCTCTCCTCATTCTCCTCCCAAACTCGACGAAGGAGTCGTTTGATTAGCCCTTCATCTGTTGGTGTTCCATTCATGGTGAAGGTCTTGCCTGTTCCTGTCTGTCCATATGCCATCACACAAACATCGCATCCATCCAGCAGAGTCGTTGCGAGTGGTTCAATTTCCGCAAAGACAGTTTCCTGACTTGCTTTTTCGCCAAACACACGATCAAATTGAAATGACTGTCCTCGCTTGAAGGCAGCGTCAACGTCGGCCGATGTCGGGCCTCCCTTTCCACTTATTGATTGCGTTAACGTGAAGAGTTTGTCCTTCGGGATCAGAATGATGGAATCATCACTTTTCATCCTGATGATTGAGTGAGTATGAGAGTCCAGTGATGTCACCGCTTCTGAACCTTTTCCCTCAATCAAATCTGCAGCTCCAAACTGTTCTTCGTCATTCATCTGATTTCGCATTCTGCCGAATTCATTCTCAGCTTTTTTAGCTTCAGCAACAGCTCTGAGATCCAGAGGCCTGATCCGAACATACACTCGAATTCTCCCCCTCAGTTCCATCAGTGAATTGTGTAATGTGCGTCGCTTCTCGAACTCTCTTCCCCAGGCAGACGTGATGATTCCCAGACGGATTTTCATTTCTTCACAGAGCTTTGCGTTCAACGCAGATGAAGCAAGGATAGAATTCATTTTTTGGACCGTTTGAGCCACGACTGGATTCGACGATTGCGAATAGGTAGTCGAATTGAGGGGAGACGTGACAATTTCTTGTCTGAGAGACTCCAACTCTTGTTTCACGTCTTTCAACCCGCAAGAAACTGATGTAATTTGTTGTCGGGAGATGTTATGAGCATTTTTCTGCTTCTTCAGCTCTTTGGTCAGGTTATCGACTTCAGTTTTTCGCTTCCTGATGAGTTTTTTGGCATCTTCATCGAGACCTCTCAGTTCTCCTTGAGTAAACTTGAGCTTGTTTGTTGTTCTGATTAGTGTCGCTCTGAGATCCTCTTCAAACATCATCTGGGTTTCACTCATTGGTAAAATCATCCCAACCGGCCCATCTTCGTTTGTCTTTGTCGTAACAACTCTTTGGTGCTGTTTGTGGACTGTTTTCTTCTTTCGCATGCTCATCTCGAAGTCACTGAAACAATCAGTATCTTCGCTGTTGCTATCATCTGTTGTCTTCTCGTTTTCACGTCGGTATTCCAACTCATGCACCCTCTGTTGGAGTTTTGTCCGTTCATTGATCGACTGATCTCTTTCGAGAGTCAGTTCCCGAATCGTGTCACGAAGGATCTGTTTTTCCTTCTCGGCTTGAGCTAATTCAAAGTTCTTATCAGCGAGATCTTGTTCGTTGCTTTCAAGTTGTTCTCTGACAATCACAATCTCGTCTTTCAATCCACGAATAGTCGCGTTCTCACTCTGCGCATCGGTGACCGTCCCTCTTTGCTTTGAATGAGTCGACAAAGCAGATGCCAGACGAATTGAAAGAGATTCGTTTTCGTTTCGGAGTTTGGCGAGCTCGTATCTTGCTTTCTCCAACTCCTTATTCGTTTGAAGATGATTGAACTGTGCAGATTCTGAATTGAGGCTTGCTTTGTTCAATTCTTGCTGTCGTTTCGTTTCTTTGACGTCGTAATCGTTCAGTTTGCGGCGAAGAGTTTGCACACGATCCTGTTCTTTCAATAGACTGACACACAATTCGTTATTGTGCTTTTCTTTCTTTTGAAGTTCGATTTCGACCTCCAGTTTCCCACTCCTAAAAGAGACCATCTCGTTTCTTGCTTCGTCTCTCTCCTGTTCCATTTGTTTCAAACTCTCCATGAGCTGCAGATTCCGAGCCGCTGTGACCTCCCGATGTTGTTTTTCTTTTTCTTTCTCTGCAAGATGTTCGGCCTCACGTTTCCAACACTGTTGAAGTTCACTTTCCTTCCTTCGAACTTGAATCCGCTCATCATTTAACAAGTTTTCAAGGCGAGCGATGTGTGCAGTCAATTCTTCGTTGTGAAGAATGGATTCAGTCGTCGTGTGTGATATCTCACGGAGATTAGTGAGTCGGGTTGATGAAAGTTTCTGCAGAAGTAGAGGAAGACAACAGAAAAAGATACGGTCTGCATATCCAGGACAATTTGGAGTTCATCTCGCTCAACACTAAGATTTCTCTTTTCGACTTGATGTTCTTTCGCCTTTTCAAGGAGTTCCTTCAGTGTTGCTCTGAGTTGGTCGACTGCTTTTCGTTTTGCCTCAACCTAGACAAGTAAAGAATACACCATCACACACCTCACGTTCTGATTCAATTAGGCGCTGAGTGAGGTGAGCGTATTGTTCCATTGATGTGAGATCAGTCGAATTTTCATTTTGACTCTCGTCTTGTGAAGAAGAATCAGGAGTATTCATCTATCACAAAAACATATCCAATATGAAAGGTATATACCTCCTTTTCGGGTGATGATTCATCCCTTTCAGGCGTTAGCATGTGCTGTATCCGATTTGGTAGAATGACTGACTGTTCTGCTTCGAAATACTAAAGTAACATGAATGAAAAATGAATATCAAAATATGACCAAACAAAGTTGTCTGAAACTGTTTGAGAATTGATTCTAGATGAGTTTTGAGGTGTGAGCATGGCTTCTTGATTTTTTGGACCCAAAAGCTCCATGAAATAGGAATGATTGGTGTCCTAAAGGAAGTATATCATTGTAAACAAGAACATATAGCAAATGATGTGGACAATAATCAGATGAGTGACAAGTGCACGTCGAAAAAAGGAACGAAAAATGTGTGACTAATCACAAACAGTCAAATCAGTCGGGGCCGTTTCGTCATCTTCAATCATCTTATGACTAGCATAATCCATGACAGGAGAGGGTGGATCATTAGGTACAACGTGGATATCCTGTTTCGGATTCGACATTCAATTGAATTAAAAAAATAACGGGCTAAACCGATCCAAATGGCTCTTCTACAATCTTCTGATTCGTTGAACCAAATAGAAGAACAAATATCTAGTTCTATTCGTTCTTATCACAATTCACTCACGGATAGAGCCTTGCCCTCTCATTTATCGCACTTTTACTCGACCGTAGAGCCCTTCATCTCACTATCCGATGATATATCTATAACCTCACAACAACTATCTCCACTCGCTCAGCGAATACGGCAATCATTGGCTATTTCTTCTACAAAAGCTGAATCAAAGAAAAAAGAAGAGAAATTTGATTCTGTTCAAGTCTGTCCCACTTCAAGATTTCTCTTGCCTTTAGAAGCTTGCCTCGCAAATATCATCCTTTTTAAAACAAAATAGGATTGATTATGCTCTTTCAGCAGTTCAGAAGTATACGATGACACATCTAAAACCTGGGACACTCGAACATGCCAGTTTCTTTGTTGATGAAGAGCAATTGGAGAATGTCCCTGCATCTATGAATGCATCCCGTGATGAATCTCTTATTCTTCTTCTTGAAACGCGAGATATACTTCTTCAAACTGTCAAAGAATGCCTCCGCATAGCCATCGAAAAGAGAGATCACAGCCAAATTATATTGTATTGTGCAGCTCACAGTGTTCTTGGCCTTGAAAAAGAAGGAATTTCTCTTTTACTAGACGATTTTTTGGACGCCCTGAAAGTTCAGGTTCAAAAAGACATCCAAAAGGCGAATATGTACACCAAATATGATAAACAACTGAATCAAACGGCAGAAACCGATGATCCTCAGAAGGAGCCTTTATATATGAAGCATACTATCTCGTTTTCCACCGTCTATGTTCGACTATCTCAATATGCCGAAAAAATGTACAACCAAATGTGTTCTATTGTTCTGCAGCAATTCAGAAAGAAAGACGGAGTATTTTTCTCGTTATTTCATCAATTTCCTGTCACTAGATTCTTGAAATTCAAAATCGACTGACAACAGAATACGATGCACTAGCCACCGAAATTCTCGGTCTTTTCAACACACAGATTCCTCTTGGGACGATTTGCACGGAGATAACAACTCCACATTCACCAGAAATTGGTTCTCCCAATCATTCCCCAGCGGAGATTGATTCGATTTTGACTGAAATTGCTCAAATTGGAACGACAACCGACTTCTTCATCCTCTTCATGACCGACCAACACCACTCTGCCCTCAAAATGTTTCAGCTCCCTCGCTCCGATTCTCTTTTTCTCGAATATCTCAATCATTGCCGTCACGTCCAGATCAGTTCGGAGATCCTTTCGTATTATCCTTCTCTTCAGCACTACCATCTCACATCTGCCACTCGCCGTTTTCGCGAGCTCTTAACCACTCCTTCTTTCGATCCCTTCGGAACAGGATCCCAATCATCGCCACCTCCTCTTGGAACAACAACCATCTCGCTTGTCCCTGATTGCATTGAATTGTTCAACAGAACTCTCCAACGAGTGATGGCTATCGGAAACGTAAATTGCTTGTCTCAAACCCTTTCATCATTCGACGTTGTGTTTAATGATCCTGTTCTTTCAACACTGACAGGACAACTTTCACAGTGCCGAGCATCTCTGACACAGACAGACAAAAAGACCTTTTCAGTGACGATGAACCTCTCATCAGTCGATTCATCTAACATCAGTGCTGTCAAAACACCAACTCGAATCAGTTCAATCTCCCCGTCGAGTTCACCGACTCCACCATCTCTTCAGTCTCCACCATCACATTCTCCGGATCCATTGCCTTCTCAACCACATCGACAGGCTCAGAGCGGTGGGATGATGGGATTTCTGTCGAATCCGATCAAAGGCCTTCTGAGTCGAGGCCAAAAACTGTTGGAGGCTGATAATCCAACGACCTCGATGTCATCATTCACTCCATCTTTGCCATCGTTGGATCTTTCAAGACTTCAGATCACCCCAAACACCGCACCGGCATTGTTCGATGCTGCATCTCCATCGTCGACAACTCTCTGCTACCCTTACACCTCTTCAAGACAGCAGTTTCCATTTCCCTCTCTCGCATCCTTTTTCAAGAGTTCTCAAAAGGCTCCCAATGAACAGTACCTTGAGACCTTCACCATCACAAATTTTGTGTCCATCACTCAAGACAAGCCTCCGCAGAATCCCCTTCGATGGCCAGAAGAGGAACGGTGGAAAGTGAGGATCGGAGCTGGATCAGCTGGACTGTGTGTGTGTCTCAACTCGTTGGATCTCTTCCTCAAATCAATAGTCGATCTCAAGTCGCAATCAGAGATCGAAATCAAAGACATTCTCGACGAGAAATACGATACACAAAACCCTGAAGAAGAGTCAGAAGACATCGTTGCTTCGAATGAACGAAAGAAAACGCAGGATTTGGAGAAGATCTCGACCTCCTTTTTCAGTTGGAAGGTCACAATGGACGCAGTTGCCAAATCGATCTCGGTATCATTCTTTGTTGATCTCATTTGTTTTAGAAAACTGTTCAATTTCATATTGGTCTTATCAACCGCTTCTTCACGCCAGTCTTGACAGCACTGACATCCGCAAACTTTGACATCAGAAACGAGAACTCGTCGTCGCAATCGTCGAGTTCAACATCTCCCTATATCTCAATTTTCCTCGAATTTTGCAGGAATTATATCTCTCCTCTCTCGACTTCTCTCACAAAGCGGATCTTTGTTTCGATAGTTGACTCATTCATGCTGAATTCTTTTGTCCCTTCTGTGATCCACATCATCTCGACGAAAGCTTTCACAATCCAAGGCGGGTTTCGTTTCGAGATGGATGTCCGCAATCTTCACCACTCTCTCCCGTTTGACCTGCAAACACCCAATTTCATCGGCTTCATTCAACCACTCATCCAAATGGCAAAGTGGTATAGTGTCGAAACTGTTTGTTCTTTTCCTGTTTCTGATCTTCTCTCAGTTGTCTGAGGCTTCGTCGCTGTTCTCACAGTATGAGTCCACAAAGACTGGTCTTCTCTCTGCTGGTGATGTTAAGAAACTTCTTCTTCAACGAGTTGATCTCTCGTCACAAGCAATCCATCAACTCCCTCTGACTTGACTCTTCTATTCCCCTCTCATTCAGACCTCTTGACGAGTTTGAATGTTGTCATTTTGAAACAATGAAGTCGAACACTCAAATGAAGAGATTTGAAAATTAATAATGAAACAAGAGGTTTTAGAAAGAAGAAAAACTGCATGAAAAATCAACTTTCAGAGTCATCCTTGACCCATTCATTCTTGTCCATGTCCGTTGCCTTCTTTTGGATATCTTTACTTTCAACGTCATCTCCAAGAATATCTGTCATTCCTTCAATCAACTGTTGAACTTGTCTCTCCATCTTCTTCGTTCCCAGTTCTATTTTTGCCAAATTCATCTTTGTTCCTTCGACTGTTCCTGTTCGATCAAATCCAGTTGCGAGTTCTTCTCTCCAACGTCGTTCTTTCTCCATTCTTTCTCGTTCTTCTTCCATTTGAATTCGAAGACGCTCCTGTTCTCTTCGTTTCTCTTCCCGTTTTCTCTTCTTCTCTTGGACCTCTCTCTCAATCTTCAAGAGTTCTTGTCGTTTTTCTTCTCGTTTTCTGGCTGCCTCCTGCTCCTCCCTCTTCGCGAGAATACTTCGGACGAAGAAGAGTTGCTTCATCTGCTTCTCCTCCTGTTTGAGATGACGAGCAAGAAGGTTCTCGGCCGTTTTCCCGGTCGAGTCATGTCCGTTTTGTGACAGAATGAACGCATTGAGCCCGAAGCTTCCAGATGACGAGAAGTCGAAAGGCGGAACTGGTTCAGGGAGGTCTGTGTGCGATGGATGTTTGAGAATAAACTGAAGACTCTCCAGAGCTTGTTGATACGACATTGGCAGCGATTTGAAGGGCTCGACTTCTTCTTCCACCGGAACAAGAGAAGCATCATCATCACTATCGCTTCCGACCTCCTCCAATCCAATTCCCGTCATGAATGTTCCGTCCTGAACATGGACCGATTTCGTCCGAGTTGGCTGTGCTTGCTTCGTTCGACGAGCAACCATTAACGACAAGCGCCTATCTCCAAACGACGCTTTCTTCTCCTCTTCAGGCTCATTGCGTTCTTGTGTGGCGTACATCTCAAATCCCGAGGCACGCTGTGAAGGAGAGGCTTTGAGAGATTCCTCGTTCCTCGTATGTCGTTGTTCTGTAATATCACGAGCAATATTCATCAACAGATCATCAAGAGTGGAATTGGGCTTGTTGGGCCCCTTTTGTTCCTCAAAGATTGACTGTGGCTCGGTTTGAGTCTGGCCAAGTGTTTTTCGGGTTTGAGCGAGAGATGGTGTCCCCATTTGTCGTGTTGATGCCTTCGATCCTGTCCTGGACTGATCTTTCGGCTGAGAACTTGGTCTTGATTCCTTTTGTTTCTGTTTCTGTCGAAGCTCGTTCTTTCTGGCCGCCCTTTTGATCAATCGATCAATCTCTCGTTCGGCTTCTGAATCTGAGTCTGGATTCTCTCTTCGATGAACATCTGGTTGCTCAGAGTTAGTTGTCTGTTGCAGTTGATCGTTTGTCGAATCCAAAGGCGGAAGTTCAAATGATCGATTTTCTGTTGATTTCGGTGTTTCTGACATGTTTCTATTCATTGCTTGATCCTCAGTTTGTATTTGTTCAATCAGGAGTTCGATATTTGTCCGCCGTCGAGCATTTCGGTGAGAGACAAGTTCAGAATCGACTGTTTGCGATGGAATCCGAAACATTCTGACGAGAGATGATTGAAAAAAAGGATGATACTGTCCGTTTTGCGGCAACGCCCGTCGCATCCGATCGATTCGAAGCTTTCCATCTGCAGTTGTCTTTCCCAGTCCCTTCCCCAGATCCTCTTCCCTTTCTTCCATCAACATCGCCTGTGTTTTTGTACTCTTATTACGTTGCCTCTGCTTGAGAAACATGGAAAGCGCCGAAGTATCCTTTTGTGTGTTCACACTTGTTGATGACCTCTGCGTCCTCTTGTGGTTCTCAATCCTGCTGGGAGACGTTCTTTGCCTTGTGTTGGCAGACGACAGTGACGTTGTGGTTCGATGAACACCGATGCCCGCTTGAGCTTGTCCAGTCCGTTTAGTCCTTGTCGAAAAAGTGACGATTGGGAAAAGAAGGATTTTTGGGAAAGGTTGTGACAGCTTGGCGAGGAATGAGGAAGACGGGATTGTTGATGAGAAGTCGAGAAGGGTCAGAGAAGACAGATATGCCCGCTCGGTGTGCAGACTGTGTGTGGTGATGGTTGTCTGGTCAGCATCCGAATGTTTGCTGCTTGCTTTGGTATACGCTGAACGTGAACTCTGATGAACTGTGGATCTGGGCTGGGATGCGATGCGAGAGACTGTGTCTGTGCGGGTGGCTTGTTCTGCTTCTTGTTTGGCCAGATTTTGGAATTGCTCTTCTGTCTGAACCAATGACGAATCAATTATGAGTGGTGATAGGATAGATGTGCTTTCATCTCTTCAAAAAGAATATGATAAAAACGAGCAAACGGATCTCGAAAGTCATGGACAACTGGATTCTGATACAAATTGAGAAGTTGCAGGGACCCGATCTCTGCTATGTTCTTCATGAGTGTAGGGAGGTCGAAGATTTGATTTCTTCCGAGATTCAGGAATCTCAGACGAGGAAATATGATATTAAGGCTTGGGGGCTTCTCGTTTTCGGCATCTGCAAGTTCAGGAACTTTGAAAGAAGAGAGATTATTCCCACTGATGTCTAATTTGGCCAAATGTGGTGCAAATTCGCAGATCAGAAGAATCAATGAAAGATTGTCATCACAGAGTTCATTGTGACTGATATTCAGAGTATGAAGCTTCATAAAATACGACATCTCCGAAAAATTGAGATTTTGATCTGAAATTCGAGAGAGGCTATTCCAAGAGACATCCAGAACCTCTAAAGACGGAAAATTGGAAAAAACGAATAGGCAATCGAGAGTAAGTCTGTTTCTGCTCAGATCAAGGGCTACTAAAGACCGAAAAGGAGCATTCTTTGGGTAGAGATCAGAGTACGTTGTGATAGTCTGCTGGCGGTTTAAGTCATTCGAAGTGTCCTCATTCTGGATGTCTGTGGCAGATGAAGGAAGAGACAATTCAGTGATATGATTATCATCGAGTTGGATGCGCATGATTGATCGAAATGCGACAAAATCGTTCAGAGAAAGTCTGTTGCTTGATGCATTGATGTCAATAATTGAGACGCTTTCCTTCATCTCCTTTTGTTGAATAGACGTGAAACCTTCATGAGCAATCGAGATACGACGGGGGTTTGTTGGGAGGGCATATTTCGTTGTATCTTTCATCAGAAGGACCTTCTGTAGATCCTTTGTGGAGCTTCTGAATTTCTTTTCTTTTGTAGGGGGCAATTCTCCATGGTAATAGATTGGTAAAGGAGAATTCGGGTTCATTTCCGCATGGATGGTGAGGAATGGTGAATGTGCCTTTATTCTGGTCGCTCTTCTGTATTGCTCGTATGCATCTTCATCTTCATCTCCATGTAGACGAATAGGTTCTGAAAATTCGAGTGTTTGAGTCGGCGGGACTGAAAAAATGAATGATTGAAAAGTAAGAATGAAATGAAAGAATCACGCTAAACCAAATGAATCTCTTGTTCTAAGAAAGGTTGAATTCTTCGTTGATGTAAATGACATCAAAGAAAAATCCCGAACAACTCGTTTTCACTGTTGTCGGTTGAGAGGGAAAATATTATGGTCGATCGTATTCTCAAGATGTCGGCATATGGCCACAGAGAACGTGACAACCGATTGTATGTTTATGTTTTTTTCTGATTATATAATCGAAAAAGTCAAAAGAAGTTGGAATTGGGAGTAAAATGAAAATGTGAACACGGACGATGGATGTCGGATATGAGAGATAACGGTCATTATTGGATCTTACCCTGAAATTGGAGAGTTTCCCAGTTGATTGTGGTTTTGGAACGAGGAAGCTGCATTCTGAGTTGTTTGAATGAAGTTTCGGACAAGCGTAGGAAGGAATCGTCAACACTCATTTGGAATTTGCTCTCGTGTTCCATAATTTTGACAACGACTGCTTTGCAGAAGGCTTCATTATCGTCCTATGATCGATGAAGAAATGAGATGAGAAAAGGAGAGAAACAAACTCCGTGTGGAATTGATAGTTCAGCTGTATCTTGTGAGTGAAGATGAACATTACCGGCCTCAAAGAAATGTGTGAAGAATTCGTATTGGCCGTTCACAGTTGCATTTCCTGGTTTGAGCTCAACAACCCAGGTTGACTTGAATCTACCACCCCTGCGAAGATAGAGAGAGAATAAATCGTCACAGAAGACGGAAGACATTGTAAAAATGGGAGAATAAAGTATAAAAGTGAATAATACACACCACATCGACGTTGGTTTGACGATTGTCGAGTTGATGCAGATGACAAGAGCTTCGCCTCCATCAGGAGAGTTACTGGCATAGACGGCAGAGACTCCCTGGGGAAAGTGAGCGAGTACGTATCCGTCAACGTATTTCTCCATTACCTTCCTACATTCGAAGATAAAGAAAAGTTTGGTGCGAATGAAAGAAAAGACCTGATTGCATCGTGAGGTGGGAGTTCGTCCTCAGAAAGTTCTCGTGTTTCAGTTACTTTCTGTTGAAGGATAAAAGTGAAGAATTCGGAGGAAAAAGATACCTGAGAAACATGATCGAATGTAAGTAAACGGGAGCCTTTTGGATCAAGATAATGAGTTTCATCGATTTCTCCAAAGGGGGCAATCAAGCACTAATCCATATGGACGATGATGATTCATTGAAAAGAAACCTTCTCGCTCGTCCCAGGAATGGTCGCGACGAAGAGTTGTTCGCTATTGAGTTGGTGGAAATATGTCTCCTTGAGTCCTGAGATATCTTTACTTGGTCCGACGATGGTCTCAAGTGCTAAATAGAGATATTAGAGACGAATGACAATGATGAAATTGAGTTGATTGAAGAGCAGACAGTGGAACACATCGTTTTCCTCACCTGGTGGAGATGCAAGAATAAACCTTCCAATGGTTTCTTGGAAATCAGTCTCTTCGTCAATTTGTTCGTCGGACATGTTTCGAAATTTGTTGCGAATTTATCGAACGATGGGATGATCACTGGTTTCGAATGGAAAACTGCGAAATTGCCGAACTGGGCCAAAAATCATGTCGCTTCTAACACAACAGACACCGCCAACTCAGGTGTCACAAGCAGAGTTGGAACAGAGGTTTGCAGCGCAGTTGGGACAGCTGCACGAACTGGGGTTCTTCGATGACAAGCTAAACTGTGAGGTTCTTCTTTCAACAAGTGGGAATGTGCAATATGCGATCGAAAAGATCTTGCAAAAGACAGGAGGATTGTGATTTTGTGTTGATTTTTCATTCACTTTCATTATTCATCAAACATGCGCTCGCGTCTGACAAAAATGGTTGGAAGGTCATTGTTGATGAAAAAGGAAAGAAAGAAAAGGGAAGGGAGAAGGAAGAAAGAAGATTGAAGCAAAAACGAAAGAAAAGGTTAGCCTCGAGGGAGAATCGAACTCCCGACCTCTTGCTTACTAGGCAAGCGCTCTGCCAACTAAGCCACCGAGGCTTGTTTTATGCCTTCAACCCAAGTACTTTTATTTCACCCACGTCATTCTCAGCCCTGCTACTGTTTCTCCACGTTATCTCACTCCACTTTCTTCTCTTTCTCCAAAATAGTCAACACATTTTCCAGATCGTTCAACCTCCTTTCGTCCTCTGTTCGTCTCTTCCACTGTAATCTTCTGAGACTACTCTCAAGACACATTCACTCGTCTTCCCTCTGAATCTTTCCATAACCGTTTTCAGCTCTGTCCAAGGCCACCAAGACCAACAACACTGAAGAAAACAACAAGATAAGATCCACACGAACGAGATGAAGGGTTGAAAGAAGCAAAGTCAGGAAAAAGAACATCCATAAAGAGGTCTTCACACGCGCGTTTGGTCGTAAGAATTAATGGTTGAAGAAGGTCAATAATTGGCTAAGTTACAGAAAATCTGGTGAGAATGTGCGACAATATCGGTGAAAGAGGATAATGTGGAGTCAATGTGATAAGGAGAAACTCCTGATTGAATCTGAATGACATGGTTCGAAAAAAAACTAATTGAGCTAAAGTCAGAGAATAGTGCGTCAAGGACCCAGTACACTTTCACAAAGGTTGTACTGATGTATTGTTTTAAAGTTTCCAACACTCTCAATTGGTCAAAAGGCGATCCGCACATAATCAAAAAGGAATGTGAGTTGTCGAAGTGGATAGCAAAAATCAGGAACGGTGGTGAAGTATTTAATTTGGGGTGATTTGATAGCGATGAAGCGAGAACAGAGAAAAAAGTGGGCTCTTTCAACTGCTTTTTCTATTTGGGTGGCTTTGGCACAAGGGAGGTAATTGGGAGACGAAAAACAAGCTCGATGTAGTCTAGTCGGCTAGGATAGGGGATTTTCACTCCTCAGACCCGGGTTCGATTCCCGGCATCGAGGTTCGTTTTTTCGCGTTTTTACACCCCTTTTTGCACTCTCCGTGCTCTAACTAACGTTTTCCGAGAAAATGGAGTCTCCACATCATGATCCGACCGAAAAAAGTGTCGATCATGTTGATCGCACCAAAGCCGGTCAATATGGCACTCTCCCTCCTCATGACCACGATCAACCGTGCAAAAATGCCTCGCCTGAGAACTGCACCTCTTCTTTTTCTCATACACTGCCTTCGACACCCCCAACCAACCCCTCCCAACACGATGCTCCAAACTCCTCACACCACCCACCCCTCACCTCACCCTCCCGCATTTCTTCAGTTATATTTTCGCAAGAAGCAGACACCTCCTTCTCTGCACCTATTCCGTCGATACGAACACAGTCCAGACAACTTTCATCTTGTCAATCCAACCATCGTTCATTTACCCCCGCATCGGCCAAACAAGCCGTATCACTCGATTCCTATCCATATTCTCCATCCCACCAACAGCGTCACTATCTTCCCAGATCCCCCTATCCTCGAAACGTCCATTCGAATCGGATCGTTCTCTCCTCCCCAACCCGCCAACAAAACTCGTCTACCCTCCCCTCTGACGATGCGAAACAAGATCCTTGGTGGGGATCGGGACTGGCTCCTTCCAGTTTCCACCCATCCACCACCCCTCAACTGCCCTCACCCGACCGTCCCCCACGACCACCTAAATACCCCCAACCGCCCCGACAACTCACTCTCCGACGCTCCAGCATGGAGAGAGAGGAGGAGGCCTTCGACGAAAGTCACAACGAACCAACCATCAGCGAAGCAACAAAGAAAGAAAAACGAACAAAAATTCCGAGCGATTCGGACTGCAAAAGATGATTGGTTCGATTGGAAACTTCTTCTCGTCCAGAGCAAAGAAAAAGAAAAATCACAACAGCAACTGGACAACCCCATCGCTCAGCCCAGAGCCGAAACCTCAAAGAAGGACGAAGAGGCCACTTCAATTCAGGTGGGAAGGGAAGATGATCAGGAGGAAGGAGAAACAGTAGAGGAGGAAGGAGAGACAGGAAACTTTCAAAGCAGAACAGAGGAAGAGGAGAACACCAACCAATCTTCTATCCAACCAAACTCTTCAGTCGAATCCACGCATTCGCCCCCATCCTCCCAATTCAGCTGAAAAGAACGCTTCGTCAACGGGACCCGGTGACAAAGCAAGCAATCACCGGGAACCGCCTCAAATCGAACTTTTCACACCCACTCAACTCAACATCCTCCCAAACTCCCAAAGAAAGACAGAAACAATCCCCAAAACTCCCAAACCGTCGCCGTCCCCCAAAACGAGTCGGAAAATCACCAATTCCGATCCATCAACCTCCTCTCACTCCAATCAGTCCATTACCTCTCGTATACGACTCAGACATCGCAAACCAATTCCAAATGAGATTAAAGAGTGAGACAGGGAGGGAGAGACAGAAACAGAAAAGAAAGAAGGGCAGAAAGAAACCTCAACTCGACAGCGAATCAAACGATACCTCCGACTCAGAAAATCAGTCCCTTGGGTCCATTAGGAGTAGAAAGAGAGATTGTCCCACGCCGGCCTCTTCCTCTTCACAGGAAGAATCCACAACCTCGGCATCCAACCAAACACTTTCTCAACAGCCAAACAGCACCAATTACCAATCAAATGACAATACATCTGCAAAAACTGGAACAGCAGTCATTTCAACTCAAAAAGTGACCGAAGGAGGAACGGAAACGGAGGAACAGAAGAAAATCGAGAAGAGACAAAGACAAGTCGAACAACTCAAGAATCATATCCTCAGAAGAGTCAAAGCAACACCAATAGCTGAAAGCTCAACGCAAACCGAAGCAACGAACCCACAACAACTCAAAAAGACAGGAAACGTCCAGATGACAATGGACAGCTTCTTTGAGGTCCAAAAGCGAACAAGCCCTCCTCTAGAGCAAACCGAACCACCCCTTCCACCACACATCGTCAACCAACTCTATCAACCAACGTTCATCACAAACAACATCGACTTCACCAACTCCTTCAACTCCACCACCAACATATTCACAGTGTCGCAACCGACGATGAACATGTTCTTCGAAACGGAAGAGGAGGGAATGGCGAAAGATGAATGGGAAATAGAATGGCTCGGAGGGGACATCGACTCAAACGGAATCCAAGAAGATGAACAAGCCAAACAATACCAATACGAGAACGACTTCATCAGAAAGAGGGACATCGCACTCAATTGGGAATGGCAACATGGGAATTCGCCTGAGATGGGATTTACAACAGAACACTTTGGGAAAACGGAGAATGAAACTGAAATGAGCGGGAAAAGGGAATGTGGGACAGATACGATGGTGAAAGTGGAGAGCGGGCTGGATATGATTGGGAAAGTGGAGAGCGAGTCAGTTGCGATTAGGAAAGTAGAGAGCAGGACAGATTCGATTGGGACAGTGGAGAGCGGGTCAGAAATGATGAAGAAAGTGGAGAGCGAGTCAGATACAACGGGGAAAGTGGAGAGCGGGTCGGAGACATTGCGGAAAGTGGAGAGCGGGTCAGATACAACGGGGAAAGTGGAGAGCGGGCCAGATACAACGGGGAAAGTGGAGAGCAGGTCAGTGACAAGGGGGAAAGTAGGAAACGGAACCAGATCGATTGAACGAATGGAAGGTGAACGGGACAAGCTCACGAGTGTGAAGATGAATTTGAACGAACCAATCAAAAGGAAAGAAAACAGAACTACACCTCTGACATTCCAGGGGCAATCCGAAACAAAGATACAAGCCGACACGGACGACTGGCTTTCAAAACTCGAAAGGGCCGCAGCGGAGGACACACTCCCCATCACCCAAGCCCGGAAAGACAAACACCCCCAACAAGAAGGAGTTGAAAGAATCTGGACAGTTCTTTCCAGGAACAGCTGGAGGAGTTGGTGAACCGAAGGAAGGAGGTGGAGAACATGTGGATGAGTCGGAAACTCAGTGTGAAGCAGGTAGAAGATAGAAAGGGTCTGATGACAGTCAATCGAACAGAGATTGCAGGGAATGTGAAGAGCGGTGAGGAAGCGAATCAAAGAGAGGATGAGAAGCTTCTGAGCTGGGTGAAGATGCTCATAGAGACAATGAAGATCTGGAACAGCATCAACTTCAAGAAGCTGATGGGAAACCTTGAGTTGAAGGAGGGCCAAACTTTTGGAGGACAAAGAGATGGGGAGAAGACAAAGTGATGAAAGTTGAATCGCTTGCAACCGCGACGATCCGAAAGCTCCTGCCAATCCTTGGCATCGCTCCAAACACATCCCTCCCTAATTACATCCTCCATCTCCCATTGAACGAACTCTCTCGCGAACACATTGAACTCATCAACACCCACACAACGACTAGCACAGAATACACATTCGTGATTGCGAAAGCATGGAACCGAATCAAAGCGCCAGAAAAGAAGATTGGACAGCCTGTCACGCTGAGAGAGAAAGAGTTCGCTCACTCCAAGGCACTTCAGTCACTCGATCCGTCCGAAGGACACAGCCTCCCCAACACAGTCCAAATCCCAATCCCGACATTCAAGCAACCACAAGAAGCCTCACATCTCCGCCCAGCAGACCTCCCACCATTCAACCCAACGAATGGCTACACAAGTTGGAGTGAAGACCTAACGACACAGCATCTTCACGGAGGTAGGACACTCCTTGCCCACCTCCTCTCCAAAGCAAACGATCGCCTCGCAGACACAAACTGGTCGCGAGAGGAGATAGATGAGCTGATGTGGAAGCTGTCGTCGATCCCGTCAGAGCTGAAAGCCAGAACGCACAAACCAAAGAGGAAGACCGTAGAGAGGACAGTGAAGCTGAGCCAAGAAGAGACATTGAACCGAGCAGTGAAGAAGTGGGAGAACTTGGTGGCAGAGGGAAGACGAGCTCCATCACGAAAGAGATCGAGGACATGAATGCCGGTCGCACACAGTCACTCTCCTTCGACGAAGTGAAGCAAAGAATCACAGCCCTCCACAACGATGAGGACAGGAAGGCCCTCTATCTCAGTGTCAACAGGAGGACAAGGGAACAAGTGCGCAGTGGAGAGAAACTGGAGATCAGGAACGCGACCAATGGTCTCAACTCGAACTCCACACCCTCGCTCGACGGCCTCACAGCTGAGTTCGTCAAGAGATGCTGCCGAAACGACAAGATCGTGGAGGACCAATTGGGCAATCTCATCTCTCTCTGCCTCGAAAGGAACTATCTCCCTCAAGCGTGGTGCGTGTGCAGGATGGTCGGGATCCCGAAAACAGATGGGAAGATCAGACCGATCGCTGTCCAACACACCTTGCGGAAACTTATGGCTCGCCTACTCCTCGAACGGAACAAGGGTTGGTTGCAGAGGCACACCTCCCCAAGACAAGTCGGGGTGGGTGTGAGGAACGGCAGGAGCGTGGTTGTTGATGCGGTGGAGCATGCCATCGACGAGGCAATCCAACAGAGAACCACACAGTTCATCGTCATGCTTGACATGTCCAATGCCTTTCAGAATGTCCGAAGACAACAACTCCTCAACAAGCTGGCAGACATCGAGGACTACGACGCTGAACTCTTGCACTTCATCAGAAATTCCTTCGAGCAAGAGACCCTCATCCTCAGTCGAGGCGAGGAGACAGCAGCGATCCCAAACAGCCGCGGTGTCCAGCAGGGATGTCCACTATCTCCATCCCTCTTTGCCTTCTACATCACTGAACCAATGAGGCAAGCTGAAGCTGGCGGAGCAACGGCATGGGGTTACCTCGACGACCTTGTCCTCATGGCGAACTCGGAAGCCCAACTCAACCGCAGCCTGACCAAGCTCTCAACATCCCTCACTGCACACGGCCTCACCCTCAATCCAACGAAGACGGTCATCATGTCAGTCGTCGATGGCGTCCCCTCAACCAAACCGATCAACGTGCTCGGTCACTCGGTCACTCCTCGAACATCGGCCAAGCTTCTTGGTACGATCGTGACCAACGACCAGCAAACCAGAGACAACTTCTTCATGGAGCGAGTGGAGAGAATCAAGTCGACGCTTCCCAAGGTCTCCCTCCTCAGTCACCAAGCACACTTGCATCTCCTCCGTCAATCCATCTCCTCCAAACCCCTTCACATCCTCGCCACCACCTTCATCTCAGAGGAAGCCCTCATCTCCGCAGACACCACCATCACCTCCCACCTCTCAAATCTCTTCAACATCCCTGATTCCCAACAGTTCCTCATCCACCTCCCAATCAAAGAAGGAGGACTCGGCATCCCCTCATTCGTTCAGACAGCCCTTCCATCACTCATCTGTTCACACGCATCGCTCCACCCAGAGATGTGGGAAGCCGATCACATCCAGAGAGCGAAGGTCGACCTCGAGTCAAGGGACACACAACCATCCTTCTCGACTTCGAAACCAGTAATGAGGATGATCACACACTTGACGAAGGAAGAGTACGATGCAGCGAGACAGGGTCAGAAGCAGTTGAGAGAGCTCATGACGAAGGAGGAAACAGCAGCGAAGCTGTCATTGCTGTCCGTCCACCAACAGAACAAGCACAATGTGATCAAGTCAGCTGAGAATCAGAAGTGGCGGTCCACACTTCCAGTAGACAGGTACCACAAGATAAACAACAACGTCTTCAGGTGCGCGCTGGACAATCTCTTTCTGAAACCTCCCCTCTCCTTCTCGGAGGCCACCCGTTTCAACATGGACTCCAACCCACACACACACGCACCCACCCAACTCCGTTGTCCTGCATGCCAGTGTGAAATGCTGGAAGACCACGCCGGCTGCTGCAAGCGAACCAGCAGTGAGAGACTCGCAAGGCATCACGCCATCAAGTTCCTGCTTGCGCAGACACTCAAGGAGATCCCGTCAATCACTGTGAGAACCGAGACCAAGATGGGAAGAGACGATGAAGATGCAAATGAAGAAGCAAACACAATAGCCGATCTTCAACTCAGAGTCACCACTGGCTACACCAAACACCGCTTCGTCCGAGACATCCTCGGAATCAAAGACGATGGCCAAAGGATCCTTGAGTTCGGACTTGATCTCGTGATACCACAAGACTTCACAAGCAGATCACACACACAGAGAGGGATGATGGACCCGAAAGGCAGAGTCAAGGAAGCAGAGAGGAAGAAGGAAAGGAAGTACAGCAGAGCGGGCCAAAGCCACACAGTCATCGGCATTGGCTTGAGCGACCACGGCCACTCAGGCCCCAACGCCTCACTCTTCTTCGACTTCATCAAACAGCTTGCTATCGAAAGGAAGATACCCAACCCACTCCCCACCTTCTTCACCCAAGTATCAGTCATCATGGAACTCGTTCGCTCCCACATGGAACAGACATACATCAAGACGCTCAGCCATCTTGCTAGGAGGAAGGAAGAAGAAAGAAAGCGCACTGTTGGGATCGAAATGGACATGGAATCATTCAACCTCATCACTTCAGTCACCGGAGACTCACTCCACAACACTTCAATCACACTCATCAACAACACTACACACAACAACCCCACACTTCACAAGGCAAACACCACACATCACCTTCAAATCACACCACCTCAACCCATCACCTCACCATCCCCCACTTCACCTCACACACCGGAGCACCAAACACCCCACCTCCCCTCCCCACCTCCACTCCCCTCACCCATCACAGCAACGCCCAACCCAAGACTAACACAAACCAAACTTCGTCTAGGAAAGGGTATGTTGCTGCAGATGGACGGCGGAGATTCGAAACGCAGAATATAGAAGAAGACGAAGGCAAACAGGACGAAGACGATGCCTATTGCAAGGAAGAGAAGGGCCAGAAGGAAGGAAAGAAGGAAGGACATGATCAAGAGAAGCCCAAAGAAGGAACAACGGAAGACAGAGACAAGGAGGAAGCAGAAGAAGTGGCACAGCGCGAGAAACAACCGAGTGCCTGGCCTCGGCACCGGACCGCCAGCAGGAGTCCCTCTCTACCCCCAAACTCATTCTTTTCCCTTCTCCCATCTCCCCAGGCTTTGCGAGCAGAGCGGATCGAGCGAAGCACAAAAGCACAATCATCAAGCGCCCACCAGACAATAGAAAGCATAAGTCAGAATAAAACCAATTTCACACTCTTTATTGTTCATCTTGGTTTCCATTCTCATCTCATTTGATCCAGCCCACTTCGAAATGTACCCCATTCCCGGCATCGAGGTTCGTTTTTCGCGTTTTGCACCCCTTTTGCACTCTCCGTGCTCTAACTAACGTTTTCCGAGAAAATGGAGTCTCCACATCATGATCCGACCGAAAAAGTGTCGATCATGTTGATCGCACCAAAGCCGGTCAATATGGCACTCTCCCTCCTCATGACCACGATCAACCGCGCAAAATGCCTCGCCTGAGAACTGCACCTCTTCTTTTTCTCATACACTGCCTTCGACACCCCCAACCAACCCCTCCCAACACGATGCTCCAAACTCCACACACCACCCACCCCTCACCTCACCAACCCGCATTTCTTCAGTTATCTTTCGCAGGAAGCAGACACCTCCTTCTCTGCAGCTATTCCGTCGATACGAACACAGTCCAGACAACTTTCATCTTGTCAATCCAACTATCGTTCATTTACCCCGCATCGGCCAAACAAGCCGTATCACTCGATTCCTATCCATATTCTTCATCCCATCAACAGCGTCACTATCTTCCCAGATCCCCTATCCTCGGAATGTCCATTCAGATCGGATCGTTCTCTCTTCCCAACCCGTCAACAAAACTCGTCTACCCTCCCCTCTGACGATGCGAAACAAGATCCTTGGTGGGGATCGGGACTGGCTCCTTCCAGTTTCCACCCATCCACCACCCCTCAACTGCCCTCACCCGACCGTCCCCCACGACCACCTAAATACCCCCAACCGCCCCGACAACTCACTCTCCGACGCTCCAGCATGGAGAGAGCCTTCGACGAAAGTCACAACGAACCAACCATCAGCGAAGCAACAAAAGAAAGAAAAAACGAACAAAAATTCCGAGCGATTCGGACTGCAAAAGATGATTGGTTCGATTGGAAACTTCTTCTCGTCCAGAGCAAAGAAAAGAAAAATCACAACAGCAACTGGACAACCCCATCGCTCAGCCCAGAGCCGAAACCTCAAAGAAGGACGAAGAGGCCACTTCAATTCAGGTGGGAAGGGAAGATGATCAGGAGGAAGGAGAAACAGTAGAGGAGGAAGGAGAGACAGGAAACTTTCAAAGCAGAACAGAGGAAGAGGAGAACACCAACCAATCTTCTATCCAACCAAACTCTTCAGTCGAATCCACGCATTCGCCCCATCCTCCCAATTCAGCTGAAAAGAACGCTTCGTCAACGGGACCCGGTGACAAAGCAAGCAATCACCGGGAACCGCCTCAAATCGAACTTTTCACACCCACTCAACTCAACATCCTCCCAAACTCCCAAAGACAGAAACAATCCCCAAAACTCCCAAACCGTCGCCGTCCCCAAAACGAGTCGGAAAATCACCAGTTCCGATCCATCAACCTCCTCTCACTCCAATCAGTCCATTACCTCTCGTATACGACTCAGACATCGCAAACCAATTCCAAATGAGATTAAAGAGTGAGACAGGGAGGGAGAGACAGAAACAGAAAGAAAGAAGGGCAGAAAGAAACCTCAACTCGACAGCGAATCAAACGATACCTCCGACTCAGAAAATCAGTCCCTTGGGTCCATTAGGAGTAGAAAGAGATTGTCCCACGCCGGCCTCTTCCTCTTCACAGGAAGAATCCACAACCTCGGCATCCAACCAAACACTCTCTCAACAGCCAAACAGCACCAATTACCAATCAAATGACAATACATCTGCAAAAACTGGAACAGTAGTCATTTCAACTCAAAAGTGACCGAAGGAGGAACGGAAACGGAGGAACAGAAGAAAATCGAGAAGAGACAAAGACAAGTCGAACAACTCAAGAATCATATCCTCAGAAGAGTCAAAGCAACACCAATAGCTGAAAGCTCAACGCAAACCGAAGCAACGAACCCACAACAACTCAAAAGACAGGAAACGTCCAGATGACAATGGACAGCTTCTTTGAGGTCCAAAGCGAACAAGCCCTCCTCTAGAGCAAACCAGACCACCCCTTCCACCACACATCGTCAACCAACTCTATCAACCAACGTTCATCACAAACAACATCGACTTCACCAACTCCTTCAACTCCACCACCAACATATTCACAGTGTCGCAACCGACGATGAACATGTTCTTCAACGGAAGAGGAGGGAATGGCGAAAGATGAATGGGAAATAGAATGGCTCGGAGGGACATCGACTCAAACGGAATCCAAGAAGATGAACAAGCCAAACAATACCAATACGAGAACGACTTCATCAGAAAGAGGGACATCGCACTCAATTGGGAATGGCAACATGGGAATTCGCCTGAGATGGGATTTACAACAGAACACTTTGGGAAAACGGAGAATGAAACTGAAATGAGCGGGAAAAGGGAATGTGGGACAGATACGATGGTGAAAGTGGAGAGCGGGCTGGATATGATTGGGAAAGTGGAGAGCGAGTCAGTTGCGATTAGGAAAGTAGAGAGCAGGACAGATTCGATTGGGACAGTGGAGAGCGGGTCAGAAATGATGAAGAAAGTGGAGAGCGAGTCAGATACAACGGGAAAAGTGGAGAGCGGGTCAGATGGGATTGGGAAAGCGAAGAGCGAGTCAGTTGCGATTGGGAAAGTGGAGAGCGGGTCAGCTGCGATTGGGAAAACTGAGAACGGGTCAGTTGCGATTGGGAAAGTAGAGAGCGGGCCAGATACAACGGGGAAAGTGGAGAGCAGGTCAGTGACAAGGGGGAAAGTAGAGAGCAGGTCAGTGACAAGGGGGAAAGTAGAAAACGGAACCAGATCGATTGAACGAATGGAAGGTGAACGGGACAAGCTCACGAGTGTGAAGATGAATTTGAACGAACCAATCAAAAGGAAAGAAAACAGAACTACACCTCTGACATTCCAGGGGCAATCCGAAACAAAGATACAAGCCGACACGGATGACTGGCTTTCAAAACTCGAAAGGGCCGCAGCGGAGGACACACTCCCATCACCCAAGCCCGGAAAGACAAACACCCCCAACAAAAGGAGTTGAAAGAATCTGGACAGTTCTTTCCAGGAACAGCTGGAGGAGTTGGTGAACCGAAGGAAGGAGGTGGAGAACATGTGGATGAGTCGGAAACTCAGTGTGAAGCAGGTAGAAGATAGAAAGGGTCTGATGACAGTCAATCGAACAGAGATTGCAGGGAATGTGAAGAGCGGTGAGGAAGCGAATCAAAGAGAGGATGAGAAGCTTCTAAGCTGGGTGAAGATGCTCATAGAGACAATGAAGATCTGGAACAGCATCAACTTCAAGAAGCTGATGGGAAACCTTGAGTTGAAGGAGGGCCAAACTTTTGGAGGACAAAGAGATGGGGAGAAGACAAAGTGATGAAAGTTGAATCGCTTGCAACCGCGACGATCCAGCTCCTGCCAATCCTTGGCATCGCTCCAAACACATCCCTCCTAATTACATCCTCCATCTCCCATTGAACGAACTCTCTCGCGAACACATTGAACTCATCAACACCCACACAACGACTAGCACAGAATACACATTCGTGATTGCGAAAGCATGGAACCGAATCAAAGCGCCAGAAAAGAAGATTGGACAGCCTGTCACGCTGAGAGAGAAAGAGTTCGCTCACTCCAAGGCACTTCAGTCACTCGATCCGTCCGAAGGACTAGCCTCAACACAGTCCAAATCCCAATCCCGACATTCAAGCAACCACAAGAAGCCTCACATCTCCGCCCAGCAGACCTCCCACCATTCAACCCAACGAATGGCTACACAAGTTGGAGTGAAGACCTAACGACACAGCATCTTCACGGAGGTAGGACACTCCTTGCCCACCTCCTCTCCAAAGCAAACGATCGCCTCGCAGACACAAACTGGTCGCGAGAGGAGATAGATGAGCTGATGTGGAAGCTGTCGTCGATCCCGTCAGAGCTGAAAGCCAGAACGCACAAACCAAAGAGGAAGACCGTAGAGGGACAGTGAGGCTGAGCCAAGAAGAGACATTGAACCGAGCAGTGAAGAAGTGGGAGAACTTGGTGGCAAGAGGGAAGACGAGCTCCATCACGAAAGAGATCGAGGACATGAATGCCGGTCGCACACAGTCACTCTCCTTCGACGAAGTGAAGCAAAGAATCACAGCCCTCCACAACGATGAGGACAGGAAGGCCCTCTATCTCAGTGTCAACAGGAGGACAAGGGAACAAGTGCGCAGTGGAGAGAAACTGGAGATCAGGAACGCGACCAATGGTCTCAACTCGAACTCCACACCCTCGCTCGACGGCCTCACAGCTGAGTTCGTCAAGAGATGCTGCCGAAACGACAAGATCGTGGAGGACCAATTGGGCAATCTCATCTCTCTCTGCCTCGAAAGGAACTATCTCCCTCAAGCGTGGTGCGTGTGCAGGATGGTCGGGATCCCGAAAACAGATGGGAAGATCAGACCGATCGCTGTCCAACACACCTTGCGGAAACCTTGGCTCGCCTACTCCTCGAACGGAACAAGGGTTGGTTGCAGAGGCACACCTCCCCAAGACAAGTCGGGGTGGGTGTGAGGAACGGCAGGAGCGTGGTTGTTGATGCGGTGGAGCATGCCATCGACGAGGCAATCCAACAGAGAACCACACAGTTCATCGTCATGCTTGACATGTCCAATGCCTTTCAGAATGTCCGAAGACAACAACTCCTCAACAAGCTGGCAGACATCGAGGACTACGACGCTGAACTCTTGCACTTCATCAGAAATTCCTTCGAGCAAGAGACCCTCATCCTCAGTCGAGGCGAGGAGACAGCAGCGATCCCAAACAGCCGCGGTGTCCAGCAGGGATGTCCACTATCTCCATCCCTCTTTGCCTTCTACATCACTGAACCAATGAGGCAAGCTGAAGCTGGCGGAGCAACGGCATGGGGTTACCTCGACGACCTTGTCCTCATGGCGAACTCGGAAGCCCAACTCAACCGCAGCCTGACCAAGCTCTCAACATCCCTCATTGCACACGGCCTCACCCTCAATCCAACGAAGACGGTCATCATGTCAGTCGTCGATGGCGTCCCCTCAACCAAACCGATCAACGTGCTCGGTCACTCGGTCACTCCTCGAACATCGGCCAAGCTTCTTGGTACGATCGTGACCAACGACCAGCAAACCAGAGACAACTTCTTCATGGAGCGAGTGGAGAGAATCAAGTCGACGCTTCCCAAGGTCTCCCTCCTCAGTCACCAAGCACACTTGCATCTCCTCCGTCAATCCATCTCCTCCAAACCCCTTCACATCCTCGCCACCACCTTCATCTCAGAGGAAGCCCTCATCTCCGCAGACACCACCATCACCTCCCACCTCTCAAATCTCTTCAACATCCCTGATTCCCAACAGTTCCTCATCCACCTCCCAATCAGAAGGAGGACTCCGGCATCCCCTCATTCGTTCAGACAGCCCTTCCATCACTCATCTGTTCACACGCATCGCTCCACCCAGAGATGTGGGAAGCCGATCACATCCAGAGAGCGAAGGTCGACCTCGAGTCAAGGGACACACAGCCATCCTTCTCGACTTCGAAACCAGTAATGAGGATGATCACACACTTGACGAAGGAAGAGTACGATGCAGCGAGACAGGGTCAGAAGCAGTTGAGAGCTCATGACGAAGGAGGAAACAGCAGCGAAGCTGTCATTGCTGTCCGTCCACCAACAGAACAAGCACAATGTGATCAAGTCAGCTGAGAATCAGAAGTGGCGGTCCACACTTCCAGTAGACAGGTACCACAAGATAAACAACAACGTCTTCAGGTGCGCGCTGGACAATCTCTTTCTGAAACCTCCCTCTCCTTCTCGGAGGCCACCCGTTTCAACATGGACTCCAACCCACACACACACGCACCCACCCAACTCCGTTGTCCTGCATGCCAGTGTGAAATGCTGGAAGACCACGCCGGCTGCTGCAAGCGAACCAGCAGTGAGAGACTCGCAAGGCATCACGCCATCAAGTTCCTGCTTGCGCAGACACTCAAGGAGATCCGTCAATCACTGTGAGAACCGAGACCAAGATGGGAAGAGACGATGAAGATGCAAATGAAGAAGCAAACACAATAGCCGATCTTCAACTCAGAGTCACCACTGGCTACACCAAACACCGCTTCGTCCGAGACATCCTCGGAATCAAAGACGATGGCCAAAGGATCCTTGAGTTCGGACTTGATCTCGTGATACCACAAGACTTCACAAGCAGATCACACACGCAGAGAGGGATGATGGACCCGAAAGGCAGAGTCAAGGAAGCAGAGAGGAAGAAGGAAAGGAAGTACAGCAGAGCGGGCCAAAGCCACACAGTCATCGGCATTGGCAGGCGACCACGGCCACTCAGGCCCCAACGCCTCACTCTTCTTCGACTTCATCAAACAGCTTGCTATCGAAAGGAAGATACCCAACCCACTCCCCATCTTCTTCACCCAAGTATCAGTCATCATGGAACTCGTTCGCTCCCACATGGAACAGACATACATCAAGACGCTCAGCCATCTTGCTAGGAGGAAGGAAGAAGAAAGAAAGCGCACTGTTGGGATCAGAATGGACATGGAATCATTCAACCTCATCACTTCAGTCACCGGAGACTCACTCCACAACACTTCAATCACACTCATCAACAACACTACACACAACAACCCCACACTTCACAAGGCAAACACCACACATCACCTTCAAATCACACCACCTCAACCCATCACCTCACCATCCCCCACTTCACCTCACACACCGGAGCACCAAACACCCCACCTCCCTCCCCACCACTCCCTCCCTCACCCATCACAGCAACGCCCAACCCAAGACTAACACAAACCAAACTTCGTCTAGGAAAGGGTATGTTGCTGCAGATGAACAGCGGAGAATTCGAAACGCAGAATATAGAAGACGAAGGCAAACAGGACGAAGACGATGCCTATTGCAAGGAAGAGAAGGGCCAGAAGGAAGGAAAGAAGGAAGGACATGATCAAGAGAAGCCCAAAGAAGGAACAACGGAAGACAGAGACAAGGAGGAAGCAGAAGAAGTGGCACAGCGCGAGAGAAACAACCGAGTGCCTGGCCTCGGCACCGGACCGCCAGCAGGAGTCCCTCTCTACCCCCAAACTCATTCTTTTCCCTTCTCCCATCTCCCCCCCCAGGCTTTTGCGAGCAGAGCGGATCGAGGCGAGAAGCACAAAGCACAATCATCAAGCGCCCACCAGACAATAGAAAGCATAAGTCAGAATAAAACCAATTTCACACTCTTTATTGTTCATCTTTGTTTCCATTCTCATCTCATTTGATCCAGCCCACTTCGAAATGTACCCCATTCCCGGCATCGAGGTTCGTTTTTCGCGTTTTGCACCCCTTTTTGCACTCTCCGTGCTCTAACTAACGTTTTCCGAGAAAATGG